>OX419342.1:25848051-25970551 GCA_948470475.1 Galaxea fascicularis | reverse complement strand
GCCGAGAATGCTGTCACCTAGGTTAAAAAAAGTGACTTAGCCGCTGAGATTTCGCAAACTGAACAGTCCTTGAATGAGAATAAGTACTGATGTCGATGTTTATGAGCCCTCAGAAGACGACTATGGGCTTTTTATAGCAAAACTCGATGACATTATATGTTTATGTTAGCTTCCGGCCGCCATATTTGTGCCCCTCAGAGGGACACAAACATGGCGTCTCCATACAAAAGCCTTAAAATTTAAGTAGAACATTTCTTCGAATATCTCCCGCACGAAACATCGCACAGACCTGAATCTTTGCGAGACTGTTTGAATATTCATCTTCTTCTGTCTCTTTGATTCTTGACTTTATTTGTTAAATGGTTTTGATGACGCTGTGACAGTGAAAACCGGCAATAAATGTCACGGATATCCCATCTTGCTCGCATTCTACGTTGTGAGCAAAGTATCCTGCTACTTGATTCATACGAACGGTTTTCGAGCAAAGATAGAGAAAATTTCTTGGCTCAACTGCAGAATACCCGGCCAGCATAGAAGCCGTACCCCTGAAACTGGATACGCGTTTCCTAGTTCCCAGTGTTCCTACTTTCTGAAGGCGTCAAACCAAACAGCAGGATCCTCGAGCGAAAAAGAATGATGAAAATTGATTAACCCTTTAAGGTAATGCCCTTGTTTTGCACTGCACATAACATTGCAAGATCAAAGGTATCGGTGTTATTCTCCGGTTGACTAAAGAGAGGCAACAAAGGGCCCCCTTCGTAGTCCAAACTAGAGGCCATGTTGGCCTTATCTCTGGCTTCCAAGTGGCAAATGGACGTTTGGGAATTGTAATTTGCTACGCCACTACCACTCCTGTGGAGTTATACCTCGTTCTTTAAGCCATGACCCGAGACAAGCACACTACACAAGTGATATACCTCGTTCTTTAAGCCGTGTTTGCAACTAGACACGACTGGAATACAAGCATACACGACTAGAGTCTAGTTGAGTGTATTGGACAACCCTCGGCTAGGCTCCTTATACTGTTTAAAGACTGTAGTGTCTGTCACGTGATCTATATACGGGATCTAGAGAAAGAGAGCGAGACACAAAGCTCGCAAGTTGCGTTAAATCGGTTTATGTTTAGCTTCAAAGCGGCTTAAATGCGTGTATATCTATGTAAAAGGACAAATACAACATTGGCGACGAGGATGATCAGCATCTTTGTGTGTTAGGAACAGCATGGCAACGGCAAATAACGAATTCGGAGGAATTTTGCCATTCGACTGCGGAGGCGCCATTACGTCGGTAGCGCCTCGTTGGAAAAAGTCGAAAAAAGCTTTTGAATCAGCGCAAAAGGGATCACCAACAGTAGCCGGAAAAAAGGCTTACTATTACATTGTGCGGGAGCCGAAGTGCAAGAATTGTTCGAAACCTTGCAAGACCCTGGACCGGCTGAAGGAGAAGTTGATCAAGCCGATGAATATCAGAAAGCATTGCGAACACTTGATGCCCATTTTAGCCTTACGAAAGGCATGTCTTCAGAAGCCTCAAACAGGAGGAAGGAGAGACAGTTGATCATTTTATTACTCGTTTGCGACGGCAAGCGGAAAACTGTAATTGGGAAAACTGCTGACGACCCGATTCGAGCTCAGGTCATCGACATGTGCCGATCCTCGGAATTACGGAGAAAACTGTTGATAAAAGGAACCCATCTAACACTAGCGAAAGTGCAAGAAATTGCTCGTTCTTTTGAGGCTGTGGATATTCAGTTAAAAGCGATGAGCGGTGCAGAAGATCAACAGGGAAATCGTGTCCAACTCGGAGAAACCGCTGACCAGTACAATAGCAGAGAAGGAAAAGGCAAATGTTTCCGGTGCGGCAGGGAAGGTCATTTTAGTCGTGATAGATGTTGCCCAGCAAGAAACGCCGAGTGTCAAAGGTGTCACAAAGTAGGCCATTTTGCCACAGTTTGTCAAACCAAGGGTGTATCCAGCAACAAAAGATTGCCATCCAGAAATGTGGGAGCAAATGGTAAACCGATTGTGAATTCAATTGGTGATACCATGACCGGAACAGAGAGTGAAGACGACGAGTATGCGTTCACTGTGAACGGTGATTATGCAGGTGGGATGGTAAATGTGTTAGTAGGAGGTGTTGCTATGTGAATGCTTATTGATTCTGGTGCCAGCACCAATGTAATTGATAGAGGAACGTGGGAAGAGTTGAAATGTCAGAAGATCAAATGCAAATCCAGAAAGTATCAGCGGAAGTTGTATGCCTATGGCACTAGTGAGCCCTTGAACGTTCTTGGTTGTTTTGAGACAAAAGCAGTCCTGCACAATAATGTTAGTGAAGCTGAATTTGTAGTGATTGAAGGAAAGGGGCAGCCGTTGTTGGGCCGAAGGTCAGCAACTGAGCTTGGAGTTCTTCAAATAGGAACACCCATAAATGTGATCAGCAGTGACATCATGGAAGAATTCAAAGAATGTTTTGAGGGTGTAGGAAAGCTAAAGAGGTATCAGTTAACGTTGCACGGTAAAGAAGATGTTGCACCTGTAGTACCACCTCTGCGTAGACCGCCATTCAGTCTGAGGGACAAGATTGAGAAAACGTTGGATCAGCTAGAACTGCATGGATATCATTGAGAAGGTAAACAGCCCATCTCCTTGGGTCAGCCCTGTAGTTGTTGTCCCGAAACCCAATGGGGAAGTGAGACTTTGTGTTGATATGAGACAAGCTAATTGTGCAGTGGAACGTGAAAGGTATCCCATTCCTACTATCGGAGAAGTCCTTCAAGACATGAGTCACAGTAAGGTGTTTAGCAAGTTGGATTTAAGGTGGGGATACCATCAAATTGAATTGTCAGAAGAGTCTCAAGTGATTACCACGTTCATCACACACAAGGGTCTGTACAGATATAAAAGACTAATGTTCGGGATATCGTCGGCCCAAGAAAAGTACCAACAGGTCATCCAACAGACATTGCAGGACATTGATGGCGTACATAACATTTCTGATGACATTATAGTGCATGGGGCAACACATGACCAACATGATGAGAGACTGCGGAAAGTGTTGAAACGCCTACGTGAATGTGGCCTTACCCTTAACTTAGAAAAGTGCCGATTTTCCATGAGTGAAAAGTGATATTCATGTGTTATCCAGCCGTGTGGTAGGAGTGGCTGCAGACAAAGTGAAGGCAGTGGTAGATGCAAGGGAGCCGGAGCAGGTTCAGAAGTCAGGTCATTCCTTGGTCTGGTAAATTTTAGTGGAAGGTTCATTCCAGATTTAGCAACACTCTCAGAACCACTGCGCAGGTTGACAAAGAAGGGAGCCGAGTTTAAATGGGGATCCGGTCAAGCAGCAGCATTCCAGAAGCTGAAAGAGGAACTGGCCCGTGCTGAGGTTCTGGGATACTATGACAAGAATGCTGAGACGAATGTCATCACTGATGCAAGCCCTGTAGGATTAGGCGCTGTTCTTGCTCAAAAACAGAAGGGAGAATTCAGAGTCATTTCGTACGCCAGTCGAAGCCTCACTGACGTGGAACGCAGATATAGCCAAACCGAGCGAGAAGTGCTAGCCATTGTATGGGCCTGTGAGCGTTTTCACACTTACCTTTATGGAATCAAGTTTCATCTTGTAACAGGTCACAAACCGTTGGAAGTCCTGTACTCGAAGCAGTCGAAACCCCCAGCCCGAATTGAACGTTGGGTACTGCGAATGCAAGAATTTGATTACATCATCAAATACACGCCAGGAAGTGAGAATATAGCTGATGCCTTGTCCAGATTGAGTTGTCACGATGACCAGCAGAGGGAGGCGAGGATAAGGAACGTCGCAGAATAATCTGTACGTTTCATAGCTCAGACAGCTACTCCAAAAGCCATGACAATACAAGAGGTGGAAGAACACTCGCATCACGATAGTGAATTGTCAGAAGTCAGACGGTGCATTCGTGAAAATCACTGGAACAACAAGGAAACTGCTAAGTACTTTCCTGCAAGAGAGGAGTTATGTATCATTGGCAAAGTAGTTCTACGTGGAACCTACATTGTCATTCCCCAAAGTTTGAGGCAGCAGGTGTTAGCCATTGCACACGAAGGGCATGTCGGAATAGTTGCCACGAAATTGAGGCTGCGAACAAAAGTTTGGTGGCATAACATCGACTGTGACGCAGAACATCATGTGCGGTCCAGTCACGGATGTCGATTGGTTGGGCAACCAACTCCACCTGAGCCTTTGATACCTACTGAGCTACCACTTGGAAAATGGCAGGACTTGTCCCTAGATCTTCTAGGACCGATGCCAACAGGAGAATACCAGTTGGTTGTTGTTGACTATTATTCCAGATATTATGAAGTAGAAATCTTGACGTCAGTCATTGCGTCTCAATTCATCTCACGTCTTGAGAAGATGTTTGCTGTCCACGGTCTGCCTGTAAGCATAACGAGTGACAATGCCGGGGGGCCGCAATTCCGATCTGAAGAATTTGAACGTTACCTTGTAGATAATGGCATTTCAAACCGCAAAGTTACACCACTGTGGGTTCAAGCAAACGGCTATGTAGAGCGCCAAAATCGAAGTCTTCTCAAGAGTATGAAAATCGCTCAAGCTGAGGGCAAGGACTGGAGGAAAGAGCTTGTGCGCTACCTCGCAACCTAAAGAACAACTCCACACAGTGTCACGGGAGTTTGCCCAGCAGAGTCGCTTTTTGGCCGGAAAATACGCACAAAGTTGCTAGAGCTACGTGAAAGAGCAGTTAATGATGGCGAGCTACGAGACCGCGATTGGGAAAAGAAAACGAAAGCAAAGGTTCATGCAGACACAAGAAGAGGTGCCCAATTGAATGATATCAAGGCAGGAGACCAGGTGCTCTTAAAGCAGAAAAAGTTAAACAAGCTGTCTACCAATTTTCAGAGTGAGCCTTATGAAATTGTTGAGAAAAAAGGCAACAGTGTGGTGATTCAGTCTCCAGAGGAAGTGCAGTATCACAGGAACATCACAGAAGTAAAGAAGTTTAACCCCAGAGAAGAGAAAACTGATACTAGCAGCGATCATGAACACAAACCACAAGATCAAGAGGATTGCAGTGAATCGGACAGAAGACCTCAACGAAACAGACATCCACCAGAACGCTATGGTGAATGGGAATAGCAATCAACTGTGAACTTCATAAGTAAAAGACTGTTTTTGTTGATTTTGAAAACAAGTATTATGAACAAACGAAAATATGCTTAAAGGAACATCAGCTTTGCAAGCTATGAAACTCTTGATATACTTGTGCTGTGTATGGTGTGTTTGACTGGTATGGAACATCTTTTTAGACACTGTAAAGAAAAGGAGGGGTGTGGTGTCTGTCACGTGATCTATATAGGGATCTAGAGAAAGAGAGCGAAACACGAGGAGTTCGAGAGTTGCATTAAATCCGTTTATGTTTAGCTTCAATGCGGCTTAAATGCGTGTATATCTATGTAAAAGGACAAATTAAATACAACAAAGACTGTTTAAAGAGTTGTTTTAATAGGCTAGAAAAATTTGATCTGTCAAGTATACAAACTATATGGAATAATGATTATAACAGTCAAAAAAGTAAAGACGTTACTTGCGTTTTCTCTTCCATACGTGACTCGGGGACTTGGATTCTTGCAAATCCAACATAGCGGCTTTCTGTTGTGAAGCAATCTCGTTCCGTGGATGTGACGTAATTTTTCGCGCTTGCGCAAATACGCCGGAACTGAGTTTTGTTGAAAACAACGGACAATAGATTTAGACTCGGTAAAGTAACATACAAATCGCTGAAAAAACCTCTCTGACCTAAGAGGGTGGGCGGGAAAAAAATTCGAATATACAAAAGTATAAATATTATACGCAAAGACAGTGATGTTTCTTGCAATAGTTACATAGCCAGCTAATACACGCAATCATCGGTCAATACAAATGAAAAATTTGAGCCCTTGCCCCCCCCCCCCCCCCCCCCACATTTCAATGATGAAGAAAAAAGGCGCGTTTTAGTTTGGGCGCGAACTTATCATTGATATGGGGGGAGGGGGTTTTGTTTCTCAATGTATTTTGTCCAAGATTGTCTGAGGTCCATCCTGACGAAACAGATTGAATTCCATAAGAAAGGACACAGAAATAATTTGTTAAATTTGTCTGGGTATTGTTACATAATCTAAGCTTGCGCAATAGTCTTGGGCATACGTAGTCAATTAGTCCGAAGCACATGTTTGATTGAGTTTTGAAACCGCCGGCTTCGTAGAAAATCTGTGCCTTGATCCGTTTGAAGCTTGCATTGTTTGGTTTAAGATCAGACGATAAAATTGACTAGTTCTTGACCTTGTTTTGTCTTTAAAGGGCACCACCCAAGCGCATTTGCTAAAGATGTCTGTACACGTCAGTAAATATAGATTACTTCTTGGTTGGTGAGCGCGTACGATTTTTATTCACGGGTTGTGAAGTGATGTTTTCGTAAGCTAGAAGGAATCTTTTCGGATTCCTTAGCTGAAGTTTCAATCAGCACGAAAATTTTCGGGAACAAAATCTTCGTTTGAGAAAATACTAGCGGAAATTAAGCTTTTACGAACTTTCAAGGGAACTATTTTCGGCAAGATTTCCGTACAGCCCCATACATTAATTTTACATGCATTTTGTGACTCCGCAAACTCTACTTGTTTCTGGAACAGGGTTAGTATGACAATGACGCATATATGATTAATGTGTGGGGCTGTGCGGAAATCTTTCTTTCCGGAAATGCTAGCTGACGTTTTTAACTGCCAAAAACAGCAAATATGACCCTTCCGAAAACGTCTGGGGCTATGATTTCCCCATTGCAAATCTTTTAGGCCACGTTTCAGTTACGAAAATCCGAGTGCACTCGTTTATCGACGCCGAAAACCTAAGGCGAACTACTCTCCTCCGAAGAGATATCTACTGAAACTTGGCGTTGGGTGCCCCTGAAATAACTCGGCCGAATAAAGTTTGTAAATGATGTGTTTGGCAGAGAAAGCGCTTTTATGGGTTCGGAAACAATAGAGTTGTATTAAAATTGATGAGTACGTTTTCCAAACAAAAGCGTTTCTGAAAGAGTTTACATTGCAATAGATGGCTGAAAAACTTTGCATTTCAATACGTACGTTTGAGCAAGCCTTTGTTTTCATTGTATGACGGTACACGCGTGGCGTTAAGGTGATGGTACACGTGTGGGTTATCAACCGACCCGCTTTGTGTCTTACTTTTCGCGCGAGAATCTTGAAAACTTCGCCAAACCATTTACAGTTCAGCGCTGTCTAGTTCTTGAAATTAAGCGACAAAAATTAAAGCATCCAAACGGGCCAACTTGAGAGAGAAAATCATCTAAATTGTTTCACGTGTAAAGGTGAATTTTTATTCAGATTAGATTCAGCTGTAAAGGGGAAAACGTCAAAGTTTAACGTGAAACTCGATGAATGGAATCAGTTTACTTTTGCCGTGTTCAAAGTATACAACAAGCAGACTGAAGTCGGTAATACTTCAGCGAGTTTTAAGGAATTTCCGAACGGAATAAAGGTTATTTATAGATATTTTGGCTCTGCATTCTGTTTTTGAGTTATTTTGCGTAGTTTGAAGTTTATGACGCCGTGCGTTTCGGGATCGTTTTCGTTCAAAGAATTTCAGGTTTCGCTCGTACTTAGTATGCTGACGTCCGAGCCCATCGCAAAACAAAGCAATGTAAAGGAGACATGTATGTTTGTCCTCTCACTCGCGACATTACATTACATTACATTTTATACGCATAACGCAGTGGCTATCTGCCCGGCAGCCGGGAAGGGTCTCAAAAAAACTAAATGCCCGGCAGTCAGACAGTTTTACTGATAGATTTAAAGGAAATGCTTTGAGCTAGCCTTTCGAAAGTGAGAAAGTGCCAACCAGACGAAGTACATATGTTTGCCCTAAGTCTTCTAGACGGATGATGCGTCTCATGTAGTTCGTCCCGTCCTTACACTAGTCGGATAAAATGGAAGACGCATAATTCGTCTGGACGGATAATGCGTCTCTAGTATAAAAACGGCCATTTGTCCTGTCTGATCGCGCACCGTGGCCTGCTTGTAAAAATTGCCCGGCAGTCTGAAAATTCAAAACAAAACCACTAAAGGTATTCTGAATGTCTGGGCAATTAAAAACAGGATTGTTAGTTTGCAACTGACTTGAATAAAGTTTGCCGAGCAACTATTTTTCGCCGCACAATTTAGTGATGTTTGCGACTCACGGGAACAAATTCCCGCCGCGACTAAATGCCCGGCAGTCGGAACTTTCAGTCAAAATTCCACGAAAGGTACCATGTCAGCCTCCTTGGGTTATGTTGGCTTATAATCGGTTGGATAGAGTTCAATAGTGGTTTTCATATGACATATAGCCTATTAACCTGAGATAAGCAAGGAAATATCGTTCTTATGCGAGCAAAGATTGTTTTCGTGTTCGACTCACGGGCAAGGTTCTCGCTCAGGCTAAATGCCCGGCAGTAATAATAATAATAATAACTTTATTTAAAGTCTCAAATCGTTCTAGCTGAACACGAGTGCGCTACTAATTGGGGAGACTGTAAATCAAATAAACTCTAAATTAAATCAAATGTTGGTTTTTGAGGAGAGGGGAAAACCGGAGTACCCGGAGAAAAACCTCTCGGAGCAGAGTAGAGAACCAACAAACTCAGCCCGCTTATGACGCCGAGTCCGGGAATCGAACCCGGGACACATTGGTTGAAGGCAAGCGCTCTCACCACTGCGCCAACCCTGCTCTCGAATTTCCACGAAAATTTAGTCTTTAAATCCTTAAACCCCGAAAATGTCCATTAGATCCTTCGGCAAGCGAGACCAGCAAGTTTTGTGCGAGGTACGCAGTCGCTATATGCCCGGCAGCCGGGAAGGGTCTCAAAAAAACTAAGTGCGTTTTCCATCCCGACTAAAATTTCCGGAAATTCCAGGTTGGGGAGCAAATGGAACAGATATTTTACGGAATTTCATGCCGAAATTTTGGGTGTACCTCGCGAGGTTGGCCTAAAATTCCGGAAAATCGGAATAACCGGAAAATTCCGTTCCATGCAATGTCTTCAACGAATGTGATGAGGGACGAACACTTTCTATTGCAAGGCAAATATTCCCATGTTTTGTAGGGTAAACGTTTCTTTTCCCATTCTTTATGCCTTTTTGCCACTGAACAACGTTATGTCGTCGTCCTCGCCTAATACATCGCTTGTTTCAACTTCAGAGTCGCCGAGCAACTCCAAAGCAAGTAAAAGAAGCATAGAGTCCACCATTATTCGTTTCCCCTTTGTTTATTTCGTATTCTCGCGCGAAACTTGGAACGTGATGGCCTGGGTCCAACAAACCGGAAATTCGTCACATAGAATACCCGGATTTTTGGTCGAATGGAAAGCGCCCTAAATGTCCGACAGTCTGGACAGTCAGACATTTTTATAGATTTAAAGAAAATGCTTTAAAACAACCTTTCGAAAGTATCCTATGTTTGTTCGGATTTGCCATGCGATGGGGAAAAGGAGAGTGGCTTCGCAGCTAGCTAGTTTGGCTTGCCTGGGCTATGAATAAAATTACCTCATTTGCGACAAAATTTTCGTAGGTAAGGTGATCTGTGCTAACGGTCAGACACCGTTGCTGCTTGTAAGAAACTCCTGGCAGTCTGAAAATTCAAAACAAAACCACTAAGAATCCTAAATGTCGGCTGGGTGATTAAAAACCAGATTGTTAGTTCGCAACTGGCTCTTTGAATAAAGTTTTGCTAAGCAACTATTCTTCGCCGGCCAATTTAATCTAGCTATTGATGTTTGCGACTCACAGGCATGATTCCCGCCGAGACTAAATGCCCGGCAGTCGGAACTTTCAGTCAAAAGTCCATGAAAGGTTCCATGTTAGCCTCCTTGGAGTATACTGGTTTATAATCGGTTGGACAGAGCCATTAACTTTAGATAAACAAGCAAACATAGTTTTCGTGTTCGACTCACGGGCACGGTTCTCGCTCAGGCTAAATGCCCCGGCGGCAGTCAGAAAATTCACCCGGATTTCCTCGAAAATTTAGCCTTTAAATCCTTGACAGTACTTTAAACCCGAAAATGTCCATTAGATCTTTCGGCATGCTAGACCATCAAGCTTTGAATAATTTCTAAATGATTTACAGTTACTGGCGCAAATACATGGTAAACAGATGTGCGTGGCAATTTTCCGACTGCCAGGCATTTAACCTGACCGAGAACCGCGCGCCCGTGAGTCGAACGCGAAAACTCTGTTGGCTTGCTTATCTGAAGTTAATGGGCTATCATAGCAAAGCCGTTGAACTCCGTCCAACCGATTATAAGCCAGTATACTCCAAGGAGGCTAACATGGTACCTTTCATAGAATTTTGACTGAAGGTTCTGACTGCTGGGCATTTAGTCTCGGCGGGAATCGTGCCCGTGAGTCGCAAACATCACTAACTTGGGCGGCGAAAAATAGTTGCTCGGCAAACTTTACTCAAGTCAGTTGCGAACTAACAATCCTGTTTTTAACTGCCCAGACATTCAGAATATCTTTAGTGGTTTTGTTTTGAATTTTCAGACTGCCGGATAATTATTACTAGCAGGCAACAGTGCGCGACCAGATAGGACACATTACTTTACATCCGAAAATTGAGGTGATTTTATTCTTAGCCCAAGCAAGCCAAACTAGTTAGCCAAACTAGTTAGCTGCGAAGCCACTCTTCTTTCCCCAATCGCGTGGCAAATCCGAACCAACATAGGATACTTTCGAAAGGCTAGCTCAAAGCATTTTCTTTAAATCTATAAAAAATGTCTGACTGCCGACTGCCGGGCATATGGCCACAGCGTTTACATAAACTGTGCTGTGGAAATCACTGGCCGCAGGCGAGTGATTTCCACAACACTTTGAGAATGTTATGGCGAAATTTATTGTCAATAAGAGGACAGACGCATAAAAAACTGACTGCAATTTGTTAAATTACCCTATTTGACAGTCTGTCTTATACGCAACTCTTTGTCAAAAATGCTTGATATGTAAATTTTGATTTCCCTTCAAGATAGTTCACTTTACCTTGGCACTTTGAATACTACTGATTTACCTAGTCCAGTACCTAGTCATAACCTAGTCCAAAATCCAGAGAATTTTGCTGAAGATTTACTCCTTGAGTTAAATAAAAGAAACTGAGTTTCGTATGAATGGCCCTATTTTCGTAGCTGGCCAAGCGTTGCTTTTAATTATATCATTTCGTAATTCCTCGCATATTCTAGAACGACTAAACAAATATTTGAATTGATGGCCACAGTGAATACTTGTTAAACAAAACTTGTTCATTCGTTCACACCAGGAAATGAAACTTGTCAAGGCAAAACTTGTCAAAGAAAACTTGTCGTTCATAAACATGAGCAAATGAAAATTGTCATTGGCACTTATCAAGGAAAACTGGCTCGGAGATTTTGAATCAACAGTTGATTTCCCCCTGGCTATTTTGATGGTCTGCCGACCATGTCATGTTAACTGTCTTCTCGTATTACTCCGGTAAAACAGGTTTGACCAAGATCCTTGTGAACTTAACCAATGGCAGCCCTTTTAAGAACGGGTTTTTAATTTTCTAATGAAATCTCCAGGGTCAAATTTGGACTCTGGAGATAAAAACGGAACGTGATTGGATCGGCGCACTCAAAAGACTACTTAAAAACCTGAGCCAGAGCGGTGTCTGGTCGACCAGCACAACTTCGCTCAGTTTACGTTTCTCGCCGCTACTTTATTGGTTGGGCAGTTGTAAAAACACTGTGCTTGATCATACTGCTTGTGCTAGTTGTAAGTTCATCTTCACAATAGCAATCTTCAAGGTGAGTATTTTAAAGGATAAACTTGATTCGCAAAAGAGTCCGTCGTGTCGTTATGTGGAAACTCCCTTACAAAGGGCTTCTTCATATGAGCTCGGTTGACCGGCCGGCCTGACACGGTTTCCGAGATCTCGCCACACCGCTAAATCGTTTGTAAAAATTTCGATGTGTTCATATGAGAAGGCGGGCTGGCTCGGTTGCCGAGATCTCTGTTTTTAGCTCATGGATGACGTAGTCATGCCATGAGGTTTTGTTGTGGGTCTGAATTTTCCTCACTCACTCAGGGGATCACTCATTCGTTCACTCACTCACTCACTCGATTCTGATTAATTTATTCATTAAACTTTCCCCCGGTCCCTCCCCTGGTAAGTATTGCTTTTGTCTCCTTAGTCTTCTTGGTCTAACGTTTGCAAATTTCAGGGTGTAGTACAAAGGCGGAGAATTTTGCTCTGCAGATATTGTTTACGTGTTTAATGTTCATGGCGTCGGTTTTTCGTTTCGATTTTCCAACTCAACAAAGGTCTATTTTGTTTAAGGATCAGTGATCAGATAAAGTTAATAAGATGAAGAACACGAGCTGCGAGAATTGAACTTTGAAATCTTCAGAGCAGCGAAAGTGAACTTCGAGATATCGCAAAAGCAACTATAAAGCTTATCACTGTGCGGTACATGGGGCAGTAGTAATCGAGAATTTTTTGCCACAATATGATGGAAGAAGGAATAATGAAGAAAATCGGCAAAAAAAGGAAACAGGAGAAAGACTTTCTAGCCAAAAAACCGAATTCTGGCAAGCAACGCATTTGATTTATGAGCAACATACGATCGATTTAAGCAGGTGCGTAATGAAGTATTTTTGAAGACGCTCTTTTCATGGCGAACGCTCGATTGCAAATATGATCTTGTTTAGAAAGGCTATATCCCTTGGCTTAAACGATCAGTATGACACTTTGTCAACATTCGACAAAAACACAAAGACCACAAGCCTGCAAATATTTTTCCCTGTGAGGATATAATTTGGTCGGACAAGTAGCTATAACAGCTAATCTGTTCGAACAACAAAATATTTGGAAAGTCAAGTTAATTGTAGCACAAAGCATAAATAGATGGATTGAATATCTCACCTTACAAAGCAAAAGTTTTATGCCGGACCCCGAATCGCTCAATGACATTGTGACTGTAAAGCGTGACGTGGGGGCGACTAATTTCCCTCAGGACTTTCACAAAATAATGTAATATTATCTCGCATTCAGAATAGTCGGAAATTTTATTACGACCAAAAACGTTTATAAAACTAACTTGAAATGAGCCGTCGACCAGTAAGAAACTTTAACTTGCCTGTTACACTTCTTAACAAAGCGATCACATTTGAATATTATTTTTATAGTCCGTGTACAAATTTGCATATTTGTGCCCCATCGCCGGTTCAAATTACTTACGTCTGTCAATTTCGTCTAATGTAATGCTTCTGGCGCCTGTCAATCAACTGCGTAATTTTACGGAAAATATTAGCGCGTAAACAGTTCTTTTACCAAGAGGTGTGTCTGAAAAGGATGTGCTTCCACAAAACACAAACGAATGTACAGGTTCCTTGTACATATCTTTTTAGAAAATAAAGTTGTTGTAAATTCAAAGTATTGTTATGTTCCTTATCCATGAGCTGGCTCATAGGAGCCTTTGATTCCAACTAGGATCTCGGTGACCGGGCCGAACATTTTTGCCATAGGAACACTTCAGCGCGGTTGCTTAAAGTGTATATGACACCAAACTTTTCATTAGCTTGATCGAAAGAGCTTTCAAAATGATGAAGAACAACGTTTATTTTATTGTAATAGCATTCTTGGTTACCGAGTTATTCAAGATTTTGATTTATGCAAATTAGGCAACTTGTGACGTCATAAGGTTGACACAAAATAAAGTAAAATTACAAAAAATGGAATATCTCTGAAGACTTTTGCTGTATAGAATTGAAACTTTTCACAGTTGTTATACTCATCACAAAGTTCCAGGATAAGCTCCACTTTGACATTTCCATGGTAACACAATGGGCTCCAGGCCCTCTCCAAATTCTCGCCAGGCTTGTTCGTTAGATTTCATGCCTGAATGGTCGCGTCACCAATTTTTCATATGTTTCATCTCGGAAAGCGGGCTGAAAGTCGCCATATGAACAGAAATCAATTTCATCTCGGTAACCGAGACAACCCGGTTAACCGGGCTCATATGAAGAGGCCCAAAATCGATGACGAAAGGAATCCTTCCCATTAGCTTCAATTCATGTCGTACCTACGAGGGGAGACCTATGAGTTCATCAACACTCGGAGTGATTTCATACTTCGTTCCTCTCCATTAACATCCCTCGTCCCTCAGGTTTGTAGACTTGTCTGGCAGTTTTTGTACCCAAGAAATTTGCGGAACTGCTGAGTCACAGAGAAAGCGTTAAGTTAACCGAAATCATATCCGATGAACTCCCATTATTTCTAGCAGGCTTTTTAGATCTTTTTTGCTCAAAATGGCAAAAACATAAGTTTAAGTGAAATTTTTTCCTCTACTGATTTGCGGATATGTCCTCCCTATAAACGCAAACTGTGGACCAAAGGACTATGAACAAAATTTCAGCCAATGTGTTAATTAGTAATTATATAATGTGTCAAGTCAGTGGTGAGTAATGTGTCTTTTTTCGTCGCCTGGGGGCCGTTTCTCGAAGCTCTCGGTAATTACCGGGCCAGTTAAGCAGTTTTGTTTTCCATTCCAGATGGGAGTTTCAAAAGATTTGAAAATTATGAAGCAAAGTTATCAGCTAAAGAAACAAAATGGACTTCATCAGAGGTCACAAATCACCCTACGTTTATTGAGATTTTGAGTTCGAGGTATGGTTTGTGGGCCCGTTACGTTACCGGGACTTCCGAGAAACGAACCCCTGTTCCAGTTAGTAATCTATTGTTTCGTTTCGCTTTTCAATGTTTTTCTACTTTCGTCGCGTCTTGCATTAGTTACTTTTTTTGCTTATAAAAACTCGGGACATACAAATTATCAGCTAGTAGATACATTTTTTTTTATCTCCGAAGAGTATAAATTTCTATAAGAAGCCCATTATAATTAAACGTCGTTTTCGTTTCATTTAGTCTTATTTTGTCGTGCAAATGTAGTTTTAGAATCTTGTAAACAGAATCGGAAAATAGAACTTGTTCTCGTGAACATTTTCGGGTAGCAGAGCGAGGTTTATAGGTTTTATTTATTAGCGGAGGACGTCAGGGGCACCCAACAACAAACTTCGATTGATGAAATGTCTGTTCGGCTTTCGGAAAATGCATTGCCAAAAAGCCACTGATTTCTTAACTAAAATAAAACATCAGCTAAAAGATTCGCAACCAGGGAAATCGGGAGAAAATAGTCCCTTAGATTTTCGGAAGCGATATTTTTGCAATTTTTGGTGCCCCTGTAGTCTCCGCGAAGACAGGCGGGAAAATTTTACAGGCAAATGCATGGAAAATTAAAAACCCGTTTCTTCGCTTTCTAGCTCAGCTGTATCCCTCAGCTTTAAAAGCCCTCTAAATTTCCTTCACCATTCAAAGTTTCTACAGATACTCAATATTACAAAGTTATTTCATATCGCAATCCCCATACAAACACTTCATTATGCGCGCTCTTTGCCCCAATTTCAAAATGGCGGATTTTACCGCGAAAAGGTCTATTCAGCTGTGGCTTACGAAGCAGCGATGGCTCGTCTGGAACGCAAATTCAACGGAGAGCGGCGATGAATAGAATTGCATCTCGAAGAACTAGAAACTCACAGTAGACTGTTACATGTCAACAAGGATCGAAGACAGCAAGTTCCCCGAAGAACCAACACCAAACACGAACGAAGAAGTTCCCAGTTTACCTGACACAACAAACGAGCCGAAGCATGAAGACAAAGTCCTCTGGTTCTGTTACCTTCTCGGGAGCCTGGTGACCAACAAGCCGAGAGATCACACACGACTGCCACAGCAGAAGGTACACAAACAGAATTTTTTACTATGCGAACAATTCCTGTGATTATGAAAAATAGGAATCCTATAGTCCAAGTGAATGCTTTAATTGATGATACTTAAACCAAAACGTACATTAACGCTGACGTGGCAAGTGAACTCGGACTTCAAGGAATTCCGCGCAAAGTAACTGTAAACGTTTTGAACGGTCAAACTGAAACATTTGAAACGATGCCCGTTGATGTTGAGCTCGAGAGTTTGAACGGCAGCAAGAAGAAAACTGTCACCGCATTCACTACAGAAAAGGTCACAGGAAGTTTAGAACCTGTCGATTGGAGAAAGCATGTTGACAAGTGGCCACAGCTAAAAGGTATCCAGTTCCTGAAGCCTGGACTACACCCTTTAGTGAATATTCTAATAGGAGTTGATCACATTGATTTGCATATTTCACAGGCACACCAGGCGAGCCAGTGGCCAGACTAACCCCCTAAGGTTGGACGTGCGCGGGACCCATTAACTGTCAAAGAGGCGGAGATCTTCATAACAACTTTGCTTTCACATACTTTGTCAAAGATCAGCGAAAAAGGTCGGGCGAGATGAGCAACCTGCTTAGAGGATTCTGGGAGATCGAAAGTTATCAGACATCAACAGTGGCCCACGTCATGACCGCAGATGAAAGAACAGCTTTAAGGAAGCTGGAGGAGTCGATTAAGTAAGTTGAAGGCGGATATCAAGTGGCCATTCCCAGGAAAGATGTCGAGCCTGAATTACCAGACAATTACAAAATGGCACTGCGTCGACTGTGAACACTGGAAAGCGGTTATTGAAGAATCCAGAGCTCGGAGAGGCCTATATCAACAGTATCAATCAGTATCTTTAGAAGGGTCACTTTCGTAAAGAAGACCCCACAGGGAAGAACCCTCCAAAAGGATGGTACTTGCCCCACTTCCCGGTTGTGAGACCAGGTCGAACCACAACGAAGACCCGCATCGTACTTGATGCTTCTGCGAAGTCCGAAGGGGTCTCCTTTAATAAATGACGCTATTCACCAAGGCCCAAAACTGCTGAGAGAATTGACTGATGTTCTACTTCGTTTCCGAAGAAACCCCGTGGCGTTAATGTGTGATATTGCTGATATGTATTTGAGAATTGGGGTGATGCCTAGAGATCGACCATACCAGCGTTCTTATGGAAATCCCTGAATCAAGAGAGAGTACCTGATGAATACGAATTCAACCGCCGAGTTGTCTTTGGAATACGTTCTTCGCCTTTTCAAGTTCTGTTTGTTGCCCAGAAACATCAGAGAAATTCAGAAACGAATTTCCACTCGCCGCGGAGACAGTGCTAAGATCTACCTCATCAAGCTTTACGAAGAGTTGGATGAGCTCTAAGCCAAAGCAGGAATGCGAGCCCATAAATTGTTTTCAAATTCGTCCAAGGTTCTGGAAAGGATACCAACCAAGAGTAGATTAGCAGAAGTTTGCCTTGCAAGTGATCCATTGCCGTTGGTAAAAACGCTTGGGGTCATGTGGTTACCAGAAGAAGACGCTTTTACCTTCAAAGCAAATCCGCCAGAGAAAGACTTTCCGCTTACAAAATGGAATTTTCTCATGAAGATTGTTAAGCTATTTAATCCTCTTGGATTTATGGCACCATTTGTCATCCGGACCAAAATCTTGTTACAAGAAATGTGGATCTCCGGATTGGATTGGGAAGATTTATTCCAGGAAGACCTGACCAGTAAAGCACGTAAATGGTTCAGTGAATTGGAAGACCTACCTGCCATTAAAGTTCCACGATGTCTGCGCTTAGGACAAGAAGAAGAAATGTTGTCACAGACGTTACACACATTTGTGGATGCCTCACAAGACGCCTACAGAGCTCAAGTCTTCTCGAAAGCGATGTACAAAGGCGGAACAGTTTCCAAAAGATTAGTAGCTGCTAAGACAAAAGTAGTACCATTTTCAACCTCGAGCATATCGCGACTCGAATTGATTGCAGCAGTTCTTTGTTTAAGAATGACAGAATCCATTTCCAGAGTCCTAAACATCAACTTAGATCAAGCTGTTTTCTGGTCGGATATTACAACCGTGTTATGGTGGATTAGAGGAAGAAGTCGGTCATTCAAACCCTTTGTAGCAAACCGCGTTGGAGAGATCCAGACTGTAACAAACCCTAAACAATGGCGATACGTCCCAACCAACAAGAACCCAGCAGATTCCCTTACGAGGGGACTGGAACTGTCAGAATTGGCGAAGAGTGAGGAATGGTGGAATGGACCAGACTTTTTGAACAAAAGGAGGCGGAGTGGCCCGTAAATAAAGAACAAATGGATCATCTGTTGGCAACAACAGAAGTCAAGAAATCAAAATCAGAGCTGCCAAACCAGTCCAGTGAACGCGATGGAGAGCGATCTATGATTACCATTAACCCAAAAACGTCAGCCATGGCGTTTGAGCCCTGAACGTTACTTAAGTTGGAAAAGATTCACACGAGTTCTTGCATGGGTTTGTCGTTTCGTGGAAAACTGTAGAGTCCGCAAGAAAGAGAACTTGAGCCAACCGAAATCGAAGTTCAAGCAATTAGGAATGCCCAGCAAGAAGCCTTCTGTGAAGAATATTTGGCCCTTCGATGCCAAAAAGAACTACCAAAGAACAGTAAAGTACTTGCTTTACGACCACGATTGGACGAGGAGGGTCTGATGAGGTGTGACGGTTGATTAAAATACGCATACTTTCTATCTCACGACGCTCGCTTCCCGATAATTCTTCCTCACAAGCATCACGTGACAAAGTTGACTGTTAAGCATTTCCACGAAAAGGGAACCATGCAAGTGGAACGAATCAGACGTTAGCAGCCCTATCGACGTGATTCTGGATAGCATCTGGTTGTGAAGAAATTCGAGAATTGGAGAAAGAGTGTAATGAGTGCCGCAGGCGAAAAGCAACAGCCGCAGAAAAAATTATGGCACCTCCTCCACAGATCAGACTTCGTTTGTCTCTACGACTTTTGCGCAAACAGCTGTTGATTTTGGATGACCTTTTGCTACAATTCAGGGAAAAGGATCTCGGAGGAAAAAGCGGTACTTGTGCCTGTTTATTTGTTTAGCAACAAGGGAAATTTGAAATGGCCTTTGGACTAGACACTGATTCATTACTGAACGCCTTCTATCGGATGGTTAATCGAAGAGGACTACCTAGAGAGAGGCTATCTGACAATGGAACAAACTTTGTGGCAGTTGAGAGAGAGTTGAGAGAATTAGCTGAGAAGTTGGATCATGACAAAATAACCCAGTCAGTGGCAAACAAGGGAGTTATATGGCACTTTAATCCTCCTTAGGCACCCCATTTTGGAGGCGCACACGAGACTATAATCGGCAAAGCATCAAAACGGGCTGTGAAAGGAGTATTGGGCAACGTAGATGTGACGGACGAAGAATTGATGACAGCTTTACAGGTTCAAAAGCACTATTGAACTCAAGGCCCCTCACATACGAGTCAGCAAATCTTGATGATGATGCACCGAATCCCTTTCTGATTGGTCACATTGGTGGCCAATTTGCCCCAGAATCTGTCGACGAGACCAGGTACAGTCTAAAGAAGAGATGGAGGAGAGTTCACAAACTAGTCAGACACTTTTGGCATCGTTGGCTCAGAGAATGGATCCCAGGTCTCAACTGCAGAAGACAGTGGTTGAGAGAAGAGCGAAACTGAGCTGAAAAAAGGAGAAGTTGTATTAGTCATTTCCCCCGACACACCACTCGCTCGACACCGGCCTCTTGGAAGAATCGTCGAAGTTCACCAGGGAAAAGACAGTCACGTTAGAGTCGCAAAAGTCCAAGTAGGAAAAAGTCAGATAACCAGACCTATTTCGAAGCTCTGTCCTTTGGAACTACAATTAAACTTTTGTGGAAATACAGCTACAGGAAGGAATCATCGGCGATTTTGAAAACTTTAATATGGAACATTTAGAGACGTTTCTCTCTTGTCTTCGTAAAGACATAGTTGCTATGGAAACACGCCACAAAACAGTAAATCATAAGTTAAAAGATGAGTAGTATCGTTCTGCACGTCCTTCACGCATTTTAGCTCACTGCGGTAAACTGCATAACGACGTGAAATAATCAAATTTGAGGTATATTAGTGTGAACCTTTCATTCTCGATACATATATATGTTGTGCCGCGTAGCACTATAAACACATACAAGTGATGGAACAGAGAATTAACTCTGGAGTGTAGATTAAAGTGCTAATAGAAACCCATGAAAAACCCACTGGGCGTTAGCCCTAGTAAAGGGTATCAGGGAACCACACGAGGCAAAGAAAAAATTCTTATGACCTCGGTGGGAATCGAACCCACGACCTCCGGATTAGAGCAACGGGTAGATCTAATCCGGAGGTCGTGGGTTCGATTCCCACCGAGGTCATAAGAATTTTTTCTTTGCCTCGTGTGGTTCCCTGATACCCTTTACTAGGGCTAACGCCCAGTGGGTTTTTCATGGGTTTCTATTAGCACTTTAATCTACACTCCAGAGTTAATTCTCTGTTCCATCACTTTCATTCTCGAGTCTTGCTTTGAAACCGCTCGTACCAATTTATTGTCAGGATACTTTGCTCACATTGTACGACGTGAACGAGATGGAATAATCTCAAAAGACTTACTATAGTGCAAAGTTATATTTTGAGGTGAGGTTTTCTTTCACCTCGTCGTTGTAGATCTTCAAGTCCCTATTGCGAGCTCGACTTCAACTAATGACGGTGACGATCCGTCTGCGTGGCACGAGTTCAAATAGAGAAATGGCTCTCTCTAAAACAGGGAACGGGGCATCTCTATAAGGGGGAATCCTTAACTAAGGAATCTCTGAAATTGGCAATCTATAAAAGTGGGAATCTCTAAAAAAGGGAAACTCTAAAAGGGGGAATCTCTAAAAGCCGGCACGTCAGTGATGATACCCGAAGCAAAACGAGTGCGTTTGCAGTTCTTGTTGTATTATATTTTGCTCGAGTTGCTTTTCCCGCTAGCTTGTTTTATGCCCTTGTTGCTATTAGACAAGGCCATTAGGGCGGAGAGATGCCAGTTTTAGCCTTTCCATTTTTAAAATGATCTGCAGACTAGCTTTTTGGAGGCGTCTAGACGTTTTGTCTCCTCCAGTAATGATGGTCGACGTGTGTTACTAATTCCGGGTCACGGTGCAGTTCGGCTACTATTACTGGACGAGACAAACAGGTCTACGGATGCAGCAAAGGTGGCAGATTAACAAAAAATGTTTTCACCCTGCCGACTCGCGGTACTTTATGGTTATAAATCGGGAATTGAGTGTCCTGCGATTAATAATCGTGTACTTTATAGTTAATAAGTGTAAAATTCACGATTATTAAGCGTGTTTGCCCGATTCCACAGTTAATAGGCGTGGAATGTGCGATTATGAACCTAAACTCACGGCTTGTGCCCTGCTTACTGTTTTAACATTACAGCACTCTTTCTTGAACATGCGCTTGCAAAGTAAGCCTAGTTTCCGAATCTTTTAGGGATTTAGAGATTCCCCATTTTAGAGATTCCTTATTTTAGAGATTCCCCCTTTTAGACTTCCCCGTTCCCTGTTTTAGAAATAGCCATAGAGAAATGGTGTTTCTTAACAAAGTGATGTGACTTCCATTAGTTCAACGGTCTCGTTGACAGTATTCAACACTAGCTCACGGTTTTACTAATTTTTTTTTTCACAGCTTGTCGTGGAAAGTCGAGATGCATACTTTTTGTGCCGTGTTCTTCCTATTAGCAGCTACTACCTTGCAGGTTAAAATTGCTGACACCTTGAAGTGCAATGGGCTCGATGATCTTTGTGAATTACGAATTGACCAAGTCACATATCCAGGAAGCCACAATGCTGGATCTGGATTTGACGGATTGCTCAAATACTGGAGTGGTGTCTACTGTTCCTCCTGTTGGTATCGCAATCACGACAAATCTTTCGCGGAGCAGTTGGCATTTGGCGTACGCTATTTCGACATTGACACTTGTTATGGGAACAAGACTGCACTGAATTGTCATTGTCCCGACTCAAGAATAAATTGCTGTTATGCTGGTTCCATTGAGAAAGGGCTTACCGAAATCGACAACTGGTTGAAATCCAATCCCAACGAAGTTGTGATCATTCATTTTAATAGGGATTCACAAACAAACTATCGCAAAGAGATTGCAAAGAGTCTGGAGACTACCCTCTTGAAACTCTGGCCACCTAACAGTAACCGTAGCCTTGCAATGAGTACTTATTACAAGAAGTGGTCACAATGGCCAACCCTTAAAAAAGCAATAAGACGTAACCAGAGAATATTTATTTTCATGGACAATGGTTTGCTTCGACATCTTGGGGGTTCACATGATTGGGTTGTCCAAAGCAATGGCTACATAGCGTCCACTTGGGACACTGTTACAGTCAGCTCAAGTTGCTCTTCTATCACTACAAATGCAAAATCAAAATGTCGTAACTCATCCCAGGCCAGTTTTATAAGTTTAGCAGCGTTTGGAAGTTATGGCTTGTGTACCTGGGACATGGCTACAGTCTGCTCCAAGTGGATAGGAGAGGCCCAAGACGCTTGCTACGAAAAACGAAAATGGTATAACCAGACCGTTAACTTCTTGCTAGTGGATTGGCTTGATTACTATTCTGGAGGCACCGAGTCTGTGGTAAACAAGGCGAAGTTCATGAACCAGAAGAACATCAAGGAATACTTGGGAAAAGATATATTCTTCCCCGAATTGCAAGGTTGTTCGTACCGTCCTGATTGGCTTCATTATTACTGCTGGGAGAACTGTCCTGAATATGGCTGGTGTTGGATCAATCAGTATTGTGGTGATAATGCCACCATTTGCAAGCAGAAATCTTATCCTTGTCAGTCGCAATGTAGGGCTTAAACTTTGCGAATTGAACTGTGTAAGCAAGGACCAACGCAATAAAGCAGAAGCACCGGATCCTAATAGAGTATCTAATCAGCTATGTAAATTAAAATAGACAGAAAAAAAAATACCAATTAAACGGTGAAGGGACTATAGTGGAGGTTTCCGGTTCAGCCAAATTAGCCAAATTATTGCAAACATTATTTACTGTGCTTTAAACTTTTTTTTCATGTCATGAGTGGAGGTTTCCGGTTTACCAAAAAAATGTAATTCGTAGGAAAACAACAAATGTGTGAAAATGTCTAATCAAGTGAGAAAGCGTTTAAAATGAAAACATCTGAGTTACTCAGTGCATCTCAAGTGTATTTCAAAATAAGTGTGAAAATAGTCTAATCAAGTGTGAGTTTGTCAATAAAGTTTTTGATGTGGGAATAATCAAACTCTACTACCTCTCTTCCGAATGACTGAAATACTAAATTTTTACTACATCCGTTATGTATAAACCCCGTTTTACCGGTACGATTTTCCCCACCGCATGGTCCAGCACTAAGTTTGGTAAAGCAGCACGTGGAACATATATTATATGAAGAATGCAGAATAACTCTCATTTTGAAAAACAATACGAGTGATGACTGAACGGGCTACTTCAGTTAGGTAATGCGCACCTCTGTTTAAAACGTTAACAAGAACATAAAAAGGGTTGACAGTAAGACAAAGAGGTGAAAAATTTTCGCCGACTACCCTTGTCATCCACGCAACGGACGCAACCGGCTTCGCTGTCGATTTTGTTCATAAATTTCACGGATATCCCATCTTGCTCGCATTCTACGTTGTGAGCAAAGTATCCTGCTACTTAATTCATGCGAACGGTTTTTGTCATAAATTATGTGATTTGACTGCGTCACAATGCGCGCGACATGTAATTAAAACAAGAACAATAAAGGAAGAAGACGTTACGTTTTACTCGTCTTATTTTGTCGTTACAACATTAACAGTTGTAACAGTGGTGCCGGGACCAGCACGGACAAGATATAATGAGCGAAGAAGAAATAAAGAAATGGAGATCCATCCGGGGAGCATACAAGGGACACTGCACCCAAGATTTCAAAAGAGCGGAAAAACTAATAACTTCGGAATCTCCAGATCAAGCAGAATTAGAGGCGCTGGTAGACAGGCTCACGCGAAGAGCCGAAGAACTAGCACGCATGGATGCCAAAATCATGATGTCCTTGGAGACAGAAGAGGACATTCAACTTGACACAGAAACGGCGCTGTCATTCCAAGACGACATATCATACTGGCAATTCAAAATCGGACGACTCCTTAAGAGCAAACAAGACACGCCGGTGAGCCAATTCCATTGTAGTAGTTTAAAACAAGAACCCGCTACACGAATGCATGTCAATTTACCTAAAATAAACATAAAATCATTCGGAGGGGACCCACTTCAATGGCTCACATTCTGGGACAGCTTTAGCGCAGCTATCGATAAAAATCACGGACTAAGCGATATTGAAAAAATGAATTACTTAAACGGAATGCTTAAGGGAGAAGCGGCGCGCGCTATCTCTGGACTGCCACTGACTGAAGACAATTATAAAAAAGCAATTGAGCTATTAAAGGAACGCTTCGGCAAACCACAAATTTTGACGAACGCCTGCATGGAGTCCTTATCCAAGATCGACGCGCGCGCCACCAGCTGACACCAAAAATCTCAGAACGTTTTACGACACCTGCGAGGCAAACATTCCCGGTTTAGAGGCACTTGGAGTACAAACGGAAACTTATGGAAGCTTATTGATTCCCATTCTTCTAAAGAAAATACCCGAAGAAATTCGGTACTCAATATTCAGAGCTGACCCTTCAGCGGACAGTTCCCTAGACAGATTGAGAATCGCCATGCGACAGGAAATCGAAACTCGCGAGAAGGGCCATATGTCCTCTCCAAAAACAACCACAGAGGACGAAGTGTTTGTGCCAACAGCTGGTGCTCTACTAACCGGTACACAACAACGACGCGGAACTTACAACGCCAAACAAAAAACTCCTAGGCCTTGTACGTACTGTGCAGGAACACATCGACCTGACAGGTGCGACAAGATTAAAACAGTAGAGGAACGGCGATCCCTACTTCAACGCCAACAACGCTACCTTAACTGTCTTGGTCTCAACCACACAAAAATCCAATGTTTCTCAAAGGGGCGATGTATGAAATGTAAGAAAAAACACCACACTTCAATTTGTGATGAAAACCAAGAAAATACAACCCAAAGCGCTTCTAGTCAAATAAAGGATGACAAAGAGCAGAAGAATGATCAACTATCAGCGGATTCCGTGTCGAAGAACAGAACCCACATGGCAGCAACGCATGTACTCCCTTCTAAAGCTCATATCCTCAAGCAATCCGCCGTTACCAAAATAAGTGGAAACAATTAACATTACTATCAAGCTCGCATCCTATTTGACACAGGATCACACAGAAGCTTTATCACTCAGGAGATGAAACACAAACTTAAACTAGGAACAATGGGAAGCGAACTTTTAGATGTCACGACATTCGGTACACTTCAAGGCAGGAGAAAAACATACGACCTTGTAGCACTGACATTGTCAACAGAAGTAGAAAATATCAAAATAACAGCCCTAGTAACTCCAGTTATTTGTCCACCACTATCGGCTAAGGTGAAAAATTTACAGATACCGCCGGAATTACAAGGACTTAAACTTGCTGATCCTTCACATGCATCAGAAAATCAATTAAATTAATTAAAACCCAAAACGAAGCCTTAATCGCTATGGAAAGCAAATTTGGATGGCTTCTCTCAGGTCCCATTTACAAAGGGTCAAAGCAATTTAACCACCCTATGTCAAAGGGTAGGAATCATGCCAGTAGAAGACGAAAAGCTCGACAATCTACTAACCAAGTTCTGGGAAATCAACCAAATACCAGAAGAAAACAAACAAGACGACGAAATCATCAGAAAGTTTCAAGAAACTATCTGGTTTAACGAAGCAACCGGTAGATATAACGTAAAACTCCCATGGAAGCTAAACAAACACGATCTACCAACAAATTACAATTTGAGCAAGAACAGACTGAGCAGCTTACAACGCAGTCTAAACAGGAAAGACCCAGAACTTATAACGAAGTATAACGAACAACTCCTTGAACAACTTAACCTCGGATTCATAGAAAAAGTCCAAAACCTCGATCATTACGAAGGTGTTTTACACTACATGCCACACTTCCCAGTTTTCAAATCAGACAGCGCGACAACGAAAATGCGAATAGACTATGACGCTTCTGCCAGAATGTCACCTAAATCACCGAGCCTCAATGACTGTCTACATACAGGGCCAAATCTGATGCAAGATTTAACAGGCATTCTCTTAAAATTCAGAACACACAAAAAGGCCTTCTCTGCAGATATAGAAAAGGCCTTCTTACAGATCGAACTGAACTCCCTAGACAGGGACGCAACGAGATTCCTGTGGCTTAAAGATATAAATCAACCAGTTGACAGTAAAAGCAACTTGGAGGCTTACAGATTTTGCCGAGTTCTATTTGGCGCGACACCCTCGCCCTTCCTACTGAACGCAACAATACAATATCACCTAAGTCAAAAGGACAATACTCATTATCGCGAAGGTACCTTCAAGAAGCAGGTATGAATCTACGCCAATGGACTTCTAACTCAGAAGCTCTAAATCGCAAAGCACAAGAAGATAATATACAAGCAGCTCCAACGACAAAAATCCTGGGACTCACCTGGAATTCAACAAGTGACACGCTCTCACTTTCAATCGAGAAAATGATCAGGGAAAGAGATGCTATCACCAAAATAACAGAACGAACAACACTAAGCTTCGCATCAAAATTGTTTGACCCGCTCGGCTTCGTGGAACCTATTACAGTAAAGGCAAAGATTATGATTCAAGACCTGTGGAAACAAACCTTAAGTTGGGATGAAAGTCTACCAGACGAACAAAAAGAACAGTGGCTAAAATGGACTGATGATATCCACAATTTGACCTCAATTGAAGTTCCCAGACAGTACTTCTTCGCAAACGTTACAAAAACACAATTGCACATATTTTGTGACAGCAGCCAACAGGCTTATGGAGCGGTCGCTTACTTAAGGGGATTGTCAGCTGACAACGAAATAAACACTGCATTCCTTATGGCTAAAACCAGAGTCGCACCCTTGAAAACGACAACACTACCACGACTAGAATTATTAGCAGCACTCTTGGGAGCAGAACTATTCCAATATCTAAACAAAACCTTAGAGCTTGTGAACAGCAGTGAAGTTATGTACTGGAGTGATTCACAAATTGTGTTATCTTGGTTATCTTCCAACAAACAACTACAACAATTCGTTCGAACTCGAGTTCACAAGATACAAGAAATTACATCATCCCAAACTTGGAGGTTTTGCCCAACGTCTATGAACCCAGCTGACTTGATAACCCGTGGAGTAAGCACTATTAGATTCAATGATAAGAAAAAACTATGGTTTGAGGGACCTCCATGGCTTAGCGAACCAGAGGAACACTGGCCTCCTTATCCCCAAAATTTATTTCATGAAGAACTTCAAAGCTTACAAATGGAAATTGTCACAAACGTCGCAGATGATCCAAATATACTAAACATCATTGACATAACAAGATACAGCACCCTAGTCCGTTTACTCAGTGTCACTGCCCGCGTTATCAACTTCTCAAGAAAATGGAGAAAAAGAAAAGTATGCAGTGAAACTTTTACAGCGAAAGATATCGTGGAAGCCAGGAATGTCTTGCTGAAAGCTACTCAACATAAAATCTACAGACAAGAAATTCCATACCTGAAGAACAAAGACAAATCCAGACAACCGCCCATCATACGACAACTCGATCTTTATCTTGACGATGAAGATATCATACGCTGTCGTGGTAGACTCCAATATACAGATCTGCCTCACGACACAAAATTTCCTATCCTCATACCAAAGGACAACTACTTAACTACACTCATAGTCCAATCTATGCATAAGCAGGTCATGCATGGTGGAGTACGAGAAACATTTACTCACATCAGGCAAACATATTGGATACCTCAAGGTCGACAACTCGTAAAAACAATCATATCAAAGTGCGTAACATGCAGAAAAGTCGAAGGACCACCCTTTCGCTCGATCTGTACCCACACCACCGTTACCACAATCAAGAGTCCAACAATCACTAGTCTTTCAATTTACAGGAATCGACTACGCAGGACCTCTATATGTCCGCGACCAGGCAAATCAAACCTCATCTAAAATGTACATATGTCTTTTCACATGTGCGGTAGTAAGAGCCGTACACCTCGAATTAGTAGAAGATCAGACCACCGATGCTTTCCTTAGAGCATTCAGACGATTCATAAGCCGTCGAGGAGTTCCGGAGTGTATCATTTCCGACAATGCAAAAACCTTCAAAGCCGGAGCTCAAGAACTTCAAACAATCCAAACTCAAATGCTTGGAACAGGTTCATCCCAACAGTTCCTCGCTCATCACAACATAACATGGAAATTCATAACTGAAAGAGCTCCGTGGTGGGGAGGATTTTACGAACGGCTCATTGGTCTAATGAAAAGATGTTTAAAGAAAACTCTGGGGAAAGCCTGCCTGAACATGATTGAACTAAACACAATCCTTGCTGAAGTAGAAGCAGTGCTAAACAGCCGACCCTTAACATACCCTTACACAGATATCAACGATGCCTCTCACATTTCTTATGTGGATACCGTCTCCTAACATTACCAGACACGAATGCTGAAGAAAACGAAGCAGATCCAGACTATATTCCATCTGAGATATCAACAAAAGCACTGACAAAAAGAGTTCAGTATCAGAAAACACTAATAAACGCCTTCTGGACACGATGGAAAACTGAATATCTGACAAGTCTGCGAGAACATCACACTTGTCGAAAGAGAATATTAAACAAAAAGGCAGTTGCTATTGGAGATGTTGTTCTCATACACGATAACACACCACGAAACCAATGGAAAATAGGTGTGGTAACTAGCCTACACACGGGGAAAGATGGACTCGCAAGATCTGTATCTCTAAGAGTACCTTCTGGAAAGGAACTATCACGACCTATAGAGAAACTTTATCCGTTAGAGATGTCAGACATACCGACTAACAAAAACATAGAAAAAGCTCCTGAAAATGATATACGTCCCCCTTTACGACTTGCCGCTCAGAAGGCAGCACAGAGAATCAAGGAACAAATAGAATAACCACTGATATTGAAGGGAACAATATAAGACATTCTTTTTACTCTTTACACATGAATGTACGCTATATTTTCAGCTTATCTTGCCGGCCCGGGAGAGTGTCATAAATTATGTGATTTGACTGCGTCACAATGCACGCGACATGTAATTAAAACAAGAACAATAAAGGAAGAAGACGTTACGTTTTACTCGTCTTATTTTGTCGTTACAACATTAACAGTTGTAACAGTTTTCGAGCAGAGCACATAACATTGCAACATCAAAGGTGTCGGTGTTATTCTCTGGTTGACTAAAGAGAGGCAACAAAGGCCCCCTTCGTAGTCCAAACTAGAGGCCATGTTGGCTCCCATGTCCAACACACTCGACTAGACTCTAGTCGTCAAACCCAAGAGTCCACTGGAGTTACTCGAAGTCTAGTGAAATGAAACCAAGTCCAAAAAAATTGTCAACTGGAGTCCATCAGAGTTCAGTGGAGTTATACCTCGTTCTTTAAGCCATGACCCGAGACAAGCACACTACACAAGTGATACACCTCGTTCTTTAAGCCGTGTTCGCAACTAGACACAACTAGAATACAAGCATACACAACTAGAGTCTAGTTGAGTGTATTGGACAACCCTCGTTCCTTGAAAATACTGTAAAAGGTTTTGAACGGCGGATACTTCTAATAGCACACAGGTAACGTGACAATGGCTTTAGTATTTACCGTATGTATCTCTAGCGTGACAATGAATAATACCAGTATAATAAAATAAATGCCAGCAATGATAAATACTACTGTTAAAATTAGCGAAATATAATTTTGGACAGTAGGTCAACATGCATGCAACACCGATAAATCACACTTAGTTTTCTGTTTTCTGTGACAGTCGTTTTCGCTTTTAATTAAACAGGTATTCTAGTAGGCTCGCGATCAGGACGTCTGAACCCACGTGGCAATCACAGTGATATCAACACGGTTGTCGTTATAATACACAAACTTGACAGAAGGAGATCTGAATTCCTTTCTTTATTTTATTTCAGCACTAAGGTATCATGTTGATCATCAAGGTACAGAAAATTGCATTGCCCTCCCTAACAGATCTCATTTTCCGAGTACACTCGACAGTGCTTGTGTAGCCTACAAACAGGCTCTCCGTATGGGTTATTCCGAGATTTGCTTTCTAATGGCGCGCGGTCAAAAGCTAGGAGATTGGGGCGGAGCTTTGACCGCGTGCCATTTAAGAGCAAGTCGACACGACCATCTCTCGGAATACCCAAATGGGGAGCCTGTTTGCAGGCTAGTGCTTGTGTTGATATAAGCATAAGCTTGCAAAACGTGCGGTGCCAGTATTTCAGGGGCACCCAACGAGCAAATTCAACAAAAAAAACTTTGAGGGATATTTCTAGGCTCCTTATACTGTTTAAAGACTGTTGAAAGAGTTGTTTATAATCAGCTAGAAAAATTTGATCTGTTCGGATTTCTTAGCTGAAAATTGAAGTGCCCGAAAATTATGCTGGACACAAAGAAGCATTCCTCCAAGTATCACGTTAATATTCACAGATGATAACCCAGTTGTTGAAAGCATGACTAAGCAAATGCTGGGTTTTAGTGTGAACTTAAAATTACCAACAAATAGACTTTTCACAAGAAGCTTTCACCCTTACATTTTTGCTAGGACAACTCCTCTTCCTCAAACTTTGTATTACTAATCCATTTTTTTTAAACTGTCATGTCACATTTGATCTTAGATTTATTATCTGTCTTCTGAACAACTGGACCCAGGGATTTCAGTCGTGTCATTAACTTGCTGATGATGGGAGTAGACTTGACCTGCAAGCTCGCAGCAAAAACAATGAACGTTTCCAGTTTTAAAAACTGCTAGAGCAGACCTGCTTCATTGGAACTTAAATCCTGGGTTTGTGTGGCCCTGGCGCATACAGAAGTCTCAATGCCTCAGGTCTCCGTCGTGACTTATGGGTTCTCCAAACAGACACCACAACAATCACCACCACAGCTGTCAAACAAACGGCAAGCGACACAGCAGCAGCAGGTGGAAAGTCATCTGATGATGACTTCTTGTCATCATAGTCATCACCGTCATCGCTGATCTCACTTATGACCATCTTACTGTTTGTCTTAGTTGACAAGAATGGCTTACCCTGAGGGAAATTATATGAAGCATATAACAATCAATTTACAGATTAAAAGCCTAATGGTCAATAATTATTGAAGGGGTGTACATGGAATAAGGTCCTATGTGACTTTTGATGTAATGTCAAATTCTCCTTGTGATTCAGATAATTTAGAAGGAGAATCTGGCAATTTTTCAGAAGTAACTTAAGGCTTTATTTACAGGCACCTCTCCAATTGACACTTCGTTGTCTTTAGAGTATGGCACTCTCCGATTTTAAGTTCTGCCAACTGCTGTGTCAGGCAAATGCAAGGGTTGAGTACCTCTGAAGTTCAAGAATTCATTTAGACTGGGAATATTCTTCCTGTTACGAGATCAACCATTTTGATCACAAGGAATTGACAAAGTACTTGTACAATTTTAGAATAAGAGTGTTTCTAATCAAACCAAATTGAACTTAATGTTCCATTTCATTTGTTTTAAGTTTGGCTGAGTTTGATTTACCCTGGGCGCCAGACGTTATTTTGTTTTTTCATTTGGTTGAGGGAAATTACGTGGTGAAGCTGCGGCTACGTTTGTGAGTTAAAAATAACGTCTGGTCACATGAATAATGAATCTCATTTCCGTGCTGTGCTGTCGCCGGGGAAACCACGCTGTTCCTAAGCCAATCATAGTTCTTGTTTTATGTCGGCTGGGAAACCACGCTTTTCGTAAGCCAATCACAATAAATTATTGTTGTTTTCTTTGAAGAACCAATCAATGAACTAGTTCAAATTCTGAACTAATTTGTCACCTGGAAATGAGATTTATTATTCGTGTGACCAGAGGTTATTTTTTTCCTCTCCGAGCTTTGCGCCTTGTGGCCAACCGCATAATTTCCCTCAACCAAATGAAAAAAAATAACCTCTGGCACCCAGGGTAAGTTTGATTAGGTTCAACTACATTTGATTTGAGGCTGGAGAGTACGATGATTGCGTTCGATTGAAACATGGGAAATTGAACTCACACAATTTTTTTGGGTTTAATTGTATTTCATTATCCAACTAATTAAATCCAATCATTCGATTAAGTTTGATCAGTAATGTTAGGAATATTTTTACTGAGGACCAGCAAAATTAACATGAAATAAATCTTCATATGTCGGAAATATCCCAGTAAAGGAATGGACAATGTCTAGCGTGCGTCCATCCAATTCGGGATGCACTTGGATAGTTGGGAGAGCACGAAGGTAGCATAAGAGATGCTCGAGGCGCAGCCGAGAGCATCTCTAGCTACCTAAGTGCTCTCCCAACTATCCAAGTGCATCCCGAATTGGATGGACGCACCGGCTAGACATTGTCCATTGCTTTTATAACATAGCGAGACATTTTTCGCGCTGAAAAGTCGCTTTTTCTGTACTGATCAAATTACATATTCTCTTAACCGCGCGGGTGCATACTAAAAATAGAATGACTTGTTTTTCAAAAACACATTTACTTTTACACGCTTACATCTGCGAGTGACAAAATAAGTGTATCAAAATACCACACATAAGCCTTCCAGCTTAAAATATTTAGTTAAGATGTCAAGGAAAAAGTTTCTTTAAAATCACCATTCAAAATGATGCATGCTTTAAAACGTCTTGGGTCTTACGAGTCATTTTGAAGGGGTCGCCGAAGAGACCACGACTTGCACATTTTGAATCGTACAGTTGCTGAAAATGGAGTCGAAATTACACGACAATTTGAAACTCACTCTTGATCATAGAAACATACCAGTTAGTGTTTTTCTTGGTCTTGTTTGATTGTTTATCTTCGAATATTTTTTCGTAATCCCGCTCGGATAAATTTGCGAAGCGGTTGTTTTCACTGGTAGCACTTTCGCTTTGTTGATCTTTAGACGCTTCCAATACTTCTGCAACCATTTCAGACACGTTTTTTAGGTCTTCAAAGTCATAGAAACACCCTACCTCAGATGCTGGGTTGACCAGCCATTATAATACCTAACGTTAAGTTAAAAAAGCTGTGAAAAAAGTTTTGCTGGCAAGAAATTTCATTGACACTGACGTCAGCCTGAACCATCTCTATGAACCATCCGTTTCTTTTTCATAAAATATTAGCCAATAAGAACGCGCGTTAGAATGTAGCTATGTTATAAATGGTCATGATGACCTTGTTTCCCAACTATCCCAGATTTTGCTGAGATATTGGAAAACCACCATTTCATATGTCAGGAATGATCACTGACCATTGCTGAAATCTGGGATGCGTCAGGAAAATAGAAACACTTCTGATTTGCCCCCAGCCATCCCAGACTATCTGGGATGTCTACGATTTCCAGTTTTCATTAGTCTGCATAATCTGGGATGGTCGGCAAACAGTGAAATTCCCGATTGTCTGGGATTTTCGCAACATATGAAAACTAGGCATACCTCAGATGGACACTTTAGGATCTCCTGATTTCCCCATCCTTTTGTCTTTGAACCAAATGACTCCAACTGAAAATGAAGTCAGCTGAGCATTAACGTTTGCTTATTTCAGAACGTATTTACCAAGTAGTACGGTAACTACTCTAATGAGGTGTGAGCACTACCTTAACAAAAACAATGAAATTTGTTAACCAACGAACCATGTTCCTCCACAAGGCTAAAGCTGCTGCCGCATGGCCGCGAGCTGAGAAATGCAGGCAGTCCAGGCCGAAAAATGACTTCACTAACTTGCCATCCTACAAAGAGAACAAGCCCTTGTCACCTTCAAGATCACCAAGTTTAATAACATAGGTAAGCACAGGCCTTCACTGGGTTATTACTAAGGGCAAATTAATGGCATTTTGAACACCAACTGAAATAATTGTTAAGAGAGCTTAATATTATCACTAGCTGAAATTTTGGCAAAACACTTATTTCAAAGTTGTTCAGTCCATGGCTGGGTTTTTTTCTTTGTTTACGGGGCCTTCATAGTTCGTAACTGACTACATCACTGCATTCAGATAACTGACAATTTTAACAGCATAAAGAAGTGAACAGGATAGTATAGGACAAGAGATCACTAGTGATGATTCCCTTGCTTCATCTTCAAACTATTTCCAGGGTTTTTATTAGAATATTAAGCCAGGAACCAGTGTTGGACTACCTGACTGTGTACTCTGAACACATAACCCTGACCTTCACTGACCTTCACTGCCCAAAGGGGCAACCCAAACAAAATCACACTGTTGCCTGCCTATTTCAAATCAAGTACCCTACTATTTTTACAAAAAGTAAAGCCCCTGGACGAATTAAGAATGAGTCTGATTGGTCCAACGAACAATCAAACAGTGATTCAGATACTTGAACAGTTACTGAAACCAGGTTTACATAAATTTTGTGACATACGAAAATAACAATTAAAACGAACAATCAAACAGTGAATCAGATACTTGAACAGTTACTGAAACCAGGTTTACATAAATTTTGTGACATACGAAAATAACAATTTGAAAATAAAGAGAGGGTCAGTTTTAAATCCTTTTGAGGTCAGTCCCCTGCCAGACAACAAGTCTCACTTTGCAGTGATGTTGCTCTTAACACCAAGTCCCTATTGTGCAGTTCTAGAAAATATCAATACCCCCCCCAGAAGGTTAATGGAAATTCCAAGGGGGAGGGGGGGGTGGCAAAGCAACAGTAACCGAGGGAGGCATGGGGGGTGCAAACCAAAAAATCCTGTGGGGGAGGTATGGATGTCTTCTGGAACCACACATAACACTTAAATAACTCAGTCATTTACTTTTCCAGGGATATGCTAACATATATATCCTTATTGAAGAATATTTCATTGGGTACCTCAGTTCTTGGAGGCACTTGAAGAGCAGGTTGAACAACCACAGCAAAGCCATCCCATGTGTCATACTGTCCACTGTTCACAAGTTCATTCAGAAGGTACTGTATTTATTTGAGTCAAGTGACAACAGACAAGACAACAGTTGGTGTTTGTTTGTAAAATCATTTACATTCACATTTAAGCAATTACCGGCAGGTAGCAAAGGCTAGTCTAGGCCAGTTAAATGCTTTGCAGATAAAAGTTACAACTTGGAAAAAGTATCAAAGTATCAAAGTCAACAATGATCCTTCCTGATTTGCAATTTATGTGTTACTTAGTATGGCTCATGCAGACAAAATTAAAGCTGTCTATAAAATCATGGGCATTGGGATTATTGTGCTTGAAATGATCATTACCTACAGTAGGTTAACTACATGTACTTGATCTGAATTACCCAGAAAGTGATAAAAAAAATAATAATAATTTTAATTCATCAAAAGTACTGCAGGGAAATATGCATGATCTAACTACTTGATCTGAATTACCTACATGTACTACGCAAGTGATAAAAAAATTTCAATTGATCAAAAGACTAGTACTAAAGGGAAATATGCATGGAAAGTCATGCAGATGTGATGCAGTTGTCTTACTCATAGCAGATACAAGGAGTGTAGTGGCACTGATGTACAATGCACGCAGTTCCAGGAAAATATCCACATCTCTCCATGGAAGGTTAATGGGAATTCCAAGGGGAGGTGGGTGGCAAAAGCAAACATTTTATAAAGAAAAGTATGGAGCTAAATTGGATTTTCTAGAGGGATGGGAAGGTGCATGTTTGAACCAAAAAAACCTTCCATGGGAGGGATATGAACATTAATTTTTCTGGAACCACAAATTTGCTTGCCAAAGACATTGACAAATTATTACAAAATCAAGGGAAGCAGAGCCTTGGCAACATGTACCTTGTTCTTTTTTGCTTCTTCAGAAATGGTTAATCTTCCAGCAGAACCTTCCTTCAAGCATGGACAGGAGTTCCTGTACAAAAAATAAGCACCAGCGATCCAGTGATTCAAGAGTCTGTCAACAGCAAAAGCATTAGTTACAACTACAATATTATAATAAATTATTAACTTGTATCTAATGGCCATTCATGTAGGTCTTGTCACTTTGCCATTTGCTTCCACTCAGATCTCTACCCATGGTTAAATACTTTTATAATACATGGATAACAGCTGGTTAATGGAGCAACCCCCAAAATGGTGCCCTGTGGTAACAGCAAAAGTTGAGTGTTGCACAGCTTACCCATGTTTTAGTATTCCCAACTTGCAATATTACAGTATTGTAATTCTTTACAGCCAGAAAACAGCTCTAAAGATGTTGTCAAAGCCAAAGTTCTACTGACAAATAATACATGTGCCAGATGCAACCTACCATCCCATGATTTCGCAGGGTTTGGTGCTTTCTTCGTGCAACTCATACAGAGAAGAAACATCCATGGGTGGAACCACATTCACAAACAGTCGAGGAACCTAACCATTAGTCAGGAAAAAAAGACATTTCAAATTTGTTCCTTTTCACAATATTTCAAAGGAAATAGGATTGTTCTGATAAACAGCAAATAAGTGACAATTTGAACATATTCAATAAAATTCTCTAAACATTAACACATGGCTTCAGCATGAAACTGGCACAAGTGATTTATTTTAGGAGCCCAAACAAAAAGAAATGTAAAAAAATTAACTATACACAAGATCCTTTTTGTTTCTGTTCAGCCTTAGGTTTTTTGCAAAATACAAAATAAAATATGGGCCTTCATTTCTCAGAACATGACAAACAGTCTGAAGGTCAGTTACACATACAGTGTAGTAGAGCAAATTATTAAATGAAATTTGGATTTTAAGGCCAAGTACCACATTCTTGCACTAAGCTGATGACTTAATTGTTTACTCTACTTTTTGGTCTGCGTGAGCAGAGTGAGCAGACGGCACTGTTTTGAATGCCCCAATAATCTTGATGCTCTGAAGCTTAATAAGAGCAAAGCGATGCCACAACAATTTCAAAGGTTTCTTACCTCCTTTTTAAGGTATTCAAGTGTCCGCATCACGTACTTTATGAATGACCTGGCACCAAATTTATCCTACAAATAAATCAGTTGTGTAATTTTTGTGAAGGAATAATATGTTGCTCTTACTAACCGAGTTTGAGGTCTGTGCTGTGAGTTACGGACCGAGTTTTTTCCCATTCGCTTATGGCCCAAGCGCGAAGCAAGAGGGCCATAAATCAACAGGAAAAAAAACAAGGATCCGTAACTTACAGTAGGCACCGAGAAAAGGAGGTTGGTACACTGTAAGATATTTATTATATCTTTGAGGTTAATCAGGCATGAGGAAAAGGAAACTTTCAAATTTAGTGGGCTGTACAGTGAAGTACAGCCCACTAAATTGACCAATCACAGTGTGCATATTATTACCAGTCACAATGATATCATAATTATTTTAGAATTAAAGGACACACAACTTTGGGAAATAATTTCTTGCAAAGATGCCTACTACTGTTCAAACAAAACAATAACCAGGGAAAAGTAATAATTCACCATATTATCTTGTCATATGTAGTGATACTCAAGTGGCTTACGATCACTGGCAATTCATGTTTTTGGATGGAGATAATGCCCTTCTGAGACAACCTTGACATTCTCATTGTTAACAGAGCCCTCACTCATTTTTTAACTAGGCTAAGATATGCAAAAAGTATAGCTCTGGGGATTCCACGTATTGTTGTGGAATGGGGAATACCCATGGCTAAATAAATTGCTAAAATTAAAATTAATGGTATTACCCAGTCATTTGCAATGATCAAATTAAAGACCCAAACTTTAATGATTTCAAATGCTACAAAAAAACCCTGCAATTTTGAACAATCTGGTGACCAACCAACTGGACTAATTACTGATAATCAGTGGGTAGGTCTACATAATTCAGTTTGACAAAATTAGTATGTCATGGATATTAATAACATGTTTCATACCACATCTTTGCAAACTTGACAAAGATCATCAGTTCCAATCCAGATGGTGAGAAGTTTCCAGTCATTCTGGAAATCAATGTCCTATTTTGTTACAGGAAAAGAAAGATAAAAGCAATATAAAGTTGCAATTTTATAGTAATTAACCTTTCCAATGCATTAGTTCGGCAAAACATTCACATTTTGTTAATCTGAACTGCTTTAAGTCAAGTGTACCTCTACAGTGTACTTTGTATTACCTTCATGGTCTTCAATCGGGAAACTAGGTCTTTAGCTTGGTCTTCTAGATCCCTAAAGAGGAACAAATATGAAAAAAGTCAGGCAAGCAGGTTGATAGGAACACAGAAGGAAGAACACAATACAATTATAGTAGAAAATGCAGCCAATCAGAATGCAGAAAAGCTGTTTTATATTTGCCAGTACTCCACAGAACATTGTGAAGGGCCATGTATTATCTATGAGATACCAGTTATGAAAAGCTTTCTTGTGATATACCATGGAATATTCCACTTGTCACTTGAATTTTCCTTGTATACACACTTGTCTACAGGCTTGTGTGTATATGTTGTAGTTCAATTTTTTTTCTGGTTCAAAAAGTTTTTAATCCAGTTTAAAATTTTTAAACTGGTTTGATTATTTTAAACCGGTTAATTTTTTTTAGAGAAGATGGTTAGGTTTAGGGTTAGGGAATGGTTAAGGTTAGGTTTAGGGTTAGGGAATGATTAGTTTTAGGTTTAGGGTTAGGGAATGGTTTGGTTTAGGTTTAGGGTTAGGGTTAGGGAATGGTTAGGTTTAGGGTTAGGGTTAGGGAATGGTTAGGTTTAGGGTTAGGGTTAGGGTTAGGGAATGGTTAGGTTTAGGGTTAGGGTTAGGGAATGGTTAGGTTTAGGGTTAGGGTTAGGGAATGGTTAGGTTTAGGTTTAGGGTTAGGGAATGGTTTGGTTTAGGTTTAGGGTTAGGGAATGGTTAGGTTTAGGGTTAGGGTTAGGGAATGGTTAGGTTTAGGGTTAGGGTTAGGGAATGGTTAGGTTTAGGGTTAGGGTTAGGGAATGGTTAGGTTTAGGTTTAGGGTTAGGGAATGGTTTGGTTTAGGTTTAGGGTTAGGGAATGGTTAGGTTTAGGTTTAGGGTTAGGGAATGGTTTGGTTTAGGTTTAGGGTTAGGGAATGATTAGTTTTAGGGTTAGGGTTAGGGAGTGGTTATGTCTTAGAGCTGGGGAATGTAATGTATTTGTTGTGAGTTGTTGTTCTAGCTTGGGAGCAATGCATATCAGAGCTTTGCCATAGTCTTCTATCAAGTGACCATCGAATAAACAAGTATTAACATTTCTTTATTTCATTTAATTAAATTCTGAAAAAAGACTGACAGAATCTCTTATTTAAATATACTACATAGCTTTCTTACATGCTGCAGAAAATGACAGCTCAGTACTGTAATCAAGTTCAATGTTCCGAGTGGTAACCGAGCAAGGATATAAACGGGTGGGTGAAATTAATGTTTTTATTCTACCAAACTTGGTGACAACACGGGCATAGGTATTTACAGTTTCTTCAATTTTACCCAGAAGAAGATTCGAATGAAAAGGTGACGTCTTGTCCACCCGATCAATTTTAATGGAGACCATATCTCCAACTTTAAATTTGTTTTTCCTAGCTTCATTTTTTTCCTGTGTTTGTTTAATCATTTGGTTGTTGTAGCTTTCTTGATTTGCAGTTAGTTTTTGTCGTTTTTTGGGTTGTTCCTGTTGAACTTCACATTCGTTTAAATCTTCATGTGCTTCTGGATGTGTTTCATTGTGTGCCAGGTCTTGATCATTGTCAGAAACTGAAGAATTAAATACTTCTCTGTGGGCCTTTATGCCATAGACAGCTTCGTATGGGGTCATTTTTATTGCCCTATGGTAGCTTATGTTTCTTGTATAAGCTGCTTCTCGTACTTTTTGACACCATTTCTTAACATTTCTGGAAGAGGTGCTCATTATTAACGCTTGTGTGTCCTCTTTCCACGATCTATTAGATTGTTCAACCAAACCTTGAGTTGTAGGAGTTCGAGGGGAACCATGAGCTATTTGTATGCCATTTTCTTGACAAAATGCCTCCATCTTCTTGTTTTTAAATTCTTTTCCGTTGTCTGTTAGGATTTTTTTGGGAAAGCCGTAAGTATAGCAGTAGTTGTTAAATGCTCTCAGAACCTCGTCTGCAGACTTGTCTGTAAGTGGAGAAACATGAACATACTTTGTATGGTGATCGGTAATGTTCATCGCCCACGTGTGGTTGTTGGTACAATCGCAAGCACAGTTACGAAAGTCCATTAAATCTATCTCAACGAGAGAAAGAAATGTTGGCGATTGAATGGGTTTGTCAACAAGCTTAAAACGACTTGTAACTGACTGCTGCTCTGCGTGAATTGGGCAAAGGCCAACAAATATGGCTATTACTTTGACGTTGACTTCAGAATAGTTGTCGTTGATCCATTTCAAAGTTATTTGTCAACCACGATGAGCGGTACGAGTGTGAGCAAGGGATAACACTTCGTAAAGTTCCCTTTTAGAGGGTCCAAAATACTTTTGGCGGGATGCGGGATGAGGCTTAAAATCAAGGCGGGATGCGGGATACGAAAAATTTTATGGGTGGGATACGGGATGAAACTTCCCTGACGAGACCGGGATGCTTGTATTTTTGCAGGCGGGATGTGGGATGTTTAAAAAATTAATGGCGGGATGCGGGATGGAACATGTGAAAAAAGACCTTCAAAAACGGCCATATAACCTCTTTCAGCAAGATCTCTGTTGATAAAGGAAGTTTTATTTTGGTACACAGTGCTCAGTGGCGATCTGTTTACACTAAAATAAATACTTTATGATGCATCTGTCATTACGCGGAGTGCGATTGGTTGGTGCTGGGACCCAATTTGACCCCAATTTGGATCAATTTGCATGTACATCGGTGTTCGTGTTCGTCCATTCGTCCAAGGCGCGCAGATACTGATCTGACTGATACCTTGTTTTACAAAGTGAAATGAGTTTGTAGACTCTTAAAACAGCTTGCATTTTTTTACTTTTAAAGGTCACTTTAACTCTTAAAATCTTTCAGTTGTTTGAAGTTGAAAGTAGGGTGTTTATTGTACTACGCAAACAGAATCTTGTTGGTTTGTCTTAGTGAAAACAAGACAGCATGCAAATAGACCAAATAATTACTATCTGCTTGTTAGACCATCGCTCAAAGATCGGCAATATGAAACGCATGTCACGATAAAACAACAGATAGGAGATAGGACAAAGAGCACGCTATTTCATCAATATATATTTCATTTAGAATTATTATAACAGTTTGATTAGTTTACTTTATAGATTATAGAGGTCGGGTCGAGGTCGTTTCTGGGCATGATGGCGACACCGCCAGTAGCCTGGGGCTCATCGGAGGCAGAAAAGGAAGAAGGTGATGCGAAGGTTTTGTAGGAGAGGAAAGTGGTTTGGGAAACCAGCAAGTTACTCGAGATGTCGACTTTCTAGCCGATTTGGTCGTCCAGTACGGTTTAACAGTCGATTTGTTTTTTAATTTATGTATACCTTAAGTGGCCCTAGATGAACCGAAGCTGACGTAAGTAATTCTCTGAATACGTATTATCTGAATTGCCATTGAGCTAATCAGTCACAGTTACTTCAAATGGGTATAAAATTGACTTTCTCATTTACTATAACGATGAATACTTACGGAGTTTTATGGCGGGATCGGGATGGAGGCTGTCGATATGGCGGGATGGCGGGATAAGGCCGAAAAGGGTGGCGGGATGTGGGATTGCAAAACCCTATTTTGGACCCTCCTTTTAGGTACCACTTTTCTTTTGTTTGGTGTTATTATTGAGTCGTCTGAGTACGCCCACTTCTTTCTTGTGATTGTCAGTGTTTCCCACTTTGACAGCTTCACTTCTTCTGATTGAATTCCAAGCTGCTTTTCGGCTTGGTATTTTAGGTAGGCTTTTGCTGTATCAAAAAACGCATCCTCGATAAAAAGCGTTATCTGCGATTCCTTTTTAACTTGTTTGCTTTTCAAAGTATCTAAGTGTTTGTAAAATATTTCTCTTGGAACACATGGTTCGTCCGACGCTTCAGCCATGCTTAAAAAACTCGCCAAGTTTGAAACTGTATTAAGTGTGCATGCATTGGTTGACATGAATATTTAATAAGAAAGAGGGAGTCTGGGACTAATAAGTTACTATACCAACAAATATTTGAGTGCTTGTGTGGATTGCTTGCGTGGCTTGGTGGAGAAGACACTAGCACTGCTGTGATGAAGGTCGTGAGTTCAAACTTGGGTAAGTACGTTCAGTAGTAAAAAGAAAAATGCTAATGACATGAGTACTCAGTAGAGGAGTAGTTAGTAATGCAGGTAGTTATGAAAAAGAGGTGAAATACTAAGGGGGGTAATGTGATTGGTATATAGGGAGGGGAGGGTGAATATTACATGCAATATTATCCTTGAGATTGTTTTCAAATAATTGTTTCTTTTCGCCCCCCTAAAAATGCCACGCCCCTATTTTTAACCACACCCCAAAATGAGAAATCCCTTTTCAGACAGTTGATGAAAAAACTGGTTAAAAAAAAAATAAACTGGTCTAAAAAATAATGGACTGGTTCAAAAAAATTGAACTGGTTTTGAAAAAATTGAACTACAACATATACAAAGAAAATGCAAGTGATGCATGGGATATTCCATGGTACATCACGAGAAAGCATTGTATAACTGGTGTCTCCCAGATTAATTAACAATTATTCCATGAGCGTGTGTTGGATATGAGATGGTAAATAGCCAACGAGGCCCGTAGGTTGCTCTATTCCAAGAGTTTAAGCTAAATCTTAAATTATATATGATTACACTTTAATAAAGTGCACAAGACTATTTATAACCAATCTCATATCCAACAAGCGCGAATGGAATAATCAATATTATACTATAACAATAAAGTGAGTAAATTCAGTAGGTAGTTTCAAAAGAATTAATAATTATGCTTTCCAGCTCATACTTGCGATGATAGCAACAATTTTGTTTCAATTCCAAGAGTTTAAGCTAAATCTTAAATTATATTGACTACACTTAAAGTGCACAAGACTATTTATAACCAATCTCATATCCAACAAGCGTGAATGGAATAATTGTTTTATTAAATTCTCAGAAATGAGCAGAAAGCGATGTGACTTTCGGGCGCCAAAGCCACCTTTGATGCATTCATTTCCATATAAGGTCAAATGCAGGTATAATGGATGGTAACTGAGACCTAGTGAACCAATAAAAAAGCTAGAATTGCATTATCTGAGGTTGAGAATTTAATAAAAGCAATTATTCTTTTAAGAACTGTAGGAAGTGGATAAATTATGCAAGATAATTTTTTGACAATTTAGATGCTGACCTCGCAGTGGCTCCAACAAAGGCAACATTAAGATCTGCATTAAAGACGCCATCACTTGCTGAGTTCTTTACAGATGCACCTTTTAACGATGGGTTAAACTGTTGGATGATATCTGTCGAGTGTATTAAAAAAAATTCTCTAATCAATATTATACTATAACAATAAAGTGAGTAAATTCAGTAGGTAGTTTCAAAACAATTAACAATGCTTTCCAGCTCATACTTGCAATGATAGCAACAATTTTGTTTCAATTCCAAGAGTTTAAGCTAAATCTCAAATGATATATGACTACACTTGAAGTGCACAAGACCAACAGCTGTATAAGCAAAACCACACAGAATGCACAAGAGCAATCAATTTGTTTTGGTTTAAGACTCACTTGGTAATGTTGCAGTTTGGTTTAAATAAGTCCCTCCTCCAATGCTTTAAGTCAAATTGGAAAAACAAATAGAATTGATTGGTTTAATTATTAATTAATCAATCATGCTAATTAAAAATAATCATTATAGAGCACAAATGTTCATCGTTGCCAGCTGAGTTAAACAATAAACCTACCAAAGGAAAAAGAAAAGTATTGCTCTGACTAGCAATGCTGGTGCTAGTAGAGAAAAGTAGTGTTCAAACTGCCAGGGCTTGAGTTTCTTAATACATGTATGGTGGCCAGTAAATTAATAATTAATTTACTGGCCACCGTATGAAGAAATTCAAGCCCTGGCAGTTTGAGCACTACTAACAATAAATATTATTGTTAATTTACTCTTAATCAACTTATTGTTTTCATTTACAGTCTATGAGATACACAAAGAGACCCCTTACAAGCTGAAGGCCCTTCACTTAATTCACATTTCATTCAATATTACTTATGAGATACTGAAAACTACCAATCTCTTTGTTAGTACTTGGACTATTATTCTAGGCAATAAACGTCTTACTTAAACTGACAAAAGGGACTAATCTTTACTTTCCCACTAAATGTGGTTGCATGCTATAAGCAATGAAAACTTGAAATGAAACATACACATACACATGACATCAAACAACAAATTAATCTTACCTCCATGAGACTGCTTTAAAATCAGTGAAAAACGCATCAAGGGATGTAGCTCTTGCTCCCAGAGCAACCTTAGAATAAATTCAAGAAGTGTACTCAAAGCAAGCAAAAGAAAAAAATATCCAGACACATGCAGATGTCAAATCAAGGTGTTTCCAAATAACTATCAGGGGTTTCAATAATTTTTGAAATAGCTATCTGAGCTACAACCAGTTGCAAAATTGTTGAGACATTCACAATCAAACACATCTTTTCTTTCTCTGAAACGCTTCTGCTAACAAACCTGTGAGATACAACACACAACCCCTCCCTCTCCCCCTTTCAAAGGTGTTCCTCAAAGTTTCGAGCGTGGTGTTGCACTGTTAGCAACTTTGATAAGAGGGGGAGGGGGAGGGAAAGCAGAAGATCATAGGGACATCATTTAAGGCCGAACGTTGTACAGTGTCTCAAGTATTCTTGCAAGTTGTTGTAGCTTAAAGTAAGCAGTGACCTTATTAATTTTTCTTTAATCATTTCAGTGAAATTTAGACAAAGTAAGCAGCGGTTTTCACCAGTTGCCTGCTTTTAGTGAAACCCCTGAACTATCTGGTGCACAAAGTATTATTTATTAAAACTTACTGTGAATGTGTCGCCCATTGCTGCAATGACTTTGACATCTGATGCAGATAACTGATGAACTACAAAGGAAGCAAATGCAAAATTATAATTATAATAATAATAATTACCAGTATTACAATTGCCAATCAGAAAGAATATTTAAAATTGATGGACCGAGAGCATAACCATCTTACTCGTTTGCCAAATTTTACAATAGGTTTGTTTCTTTGTTTAATATTATTTTACTTTTTCATTCAGATTCTTTGCGATTGGCATTATAAATAATCTCACTTTTCTTTGTTTTTCTTTCTTTAGATATGAATTTTAATTTTGTAGCACCTGACCTTGGTTGTCTTTTCATTGTATTAATAAATATATACTAAAATAATATTCTTCACTTCACCATCCACCTCAACCAGCCATGGCTAACTTTTTTTTCTTAAGTTTTATTTTTTCTAAAAATAACATTGTAACAAAAAGCAGGAGGGAAAGAAATAACTTGGGCTAAATGAAACAAAACTTACAAAAAAAATGGTACACAGTTACATGCTAAAACAGAACACCAGTGAACAAAAAAAGAGAGTCAATTACCCCATAGCAAATGAAAAAAATATTTTGGTACAAAATTACCCAGGTTAAAAAATTGTACCTAGTGAAAAATTAAATTTACCTAAGAAAAAAAATTACCTGCAACATGTACATATATCTATTGGTTTGGTTGTGGCTTAATGTGAAGGGAAAAAGGGAAACTGAGACTAACTTTTCTGTCTTACTTTAGTTTAAAAGTTCTGTTAAAGGATCCCATTCCTTATTCTCCTTGTTGTAAGTGAAGGATTCGATCTTATATTGAGAAGACAGTAGGGGAAGAAAACCGTTAATGTTTGGAGGGGTTTCCCTAATTTCACAGTGCCAAATGAAAAACTAGGCAATTGGCCATTAATAACTGTGAGTTGTGCAAATTCTTTTCCCTTAATATGCTTGCTTGTATTGTTTTACATTGATAGGTTTTTAGTTTATGTGTGAACAAATTATTGTTGTCATTCAATATTACTGTTGTAGCTTAACAAGCTGCGATCAAACTCCATGGAGAAACCACGTGCTAGGTTATTTGAATAAACTGTTGTAGGGCCTGAGTCATGAATGAAGGTGCTCCATGGAAACACAAAAATAAACACAATCAAGTTTTTCCTCCTGTATCTAGCCAATGACCTTCTTGACAGTTCATTCAAATCACCTTTTTCAGCATCATCATTATTATTTTTTCCCTGGGGAAAAGTAACAAACTATTTTTCAGTCAACCTTAAAATCAACCTTAAAGTCATGTAAAGGAATTTAATAATTATGCTCTCAGCCCTTGACTTTATATGTGTATTAATTTTGCATATGACATAAAAATCAGTAAATTCCTAAAACCATTATTATAACCCAACCTGTACTTGGGACTTGCTGTGATTCCTGTGCCAATGGACGACAATGCTCCTTAGACCCAACTGGCTGTTGCATAGAACAAAACAAAGCCATTTTTCTAACTAAATAGGGTTGAAGCATGCCAGGCCAATAACTGTATTTCTAGGACAAGTTAAAAAACACCCTCCACATAAATACTAAATCTTAATCTATACTCCACTTAAATAGTTATACGAACCAGCAGTAATTTCTGTTTGTCTTTCCATCCAAGTAATCCAGATTTATCTTTCATATATGAGACATAAGTTTTAAGTTCCAACAAATTCTCAGGTTTCTTTATAGCTTTTGCAACTTCCACATTGGCCACTAGAAAACAAAAAATAAATACTTGATAGCTGAGTTTCTTTTTCCTTTCTAAATAGATTTTTAATAACAATCTGGTGTAAGAAGAGGTCATAACAGAGATGGAAATAAGGGAAAACAGATTGATAGGTGATTAGATTTAGTTTTATTCCATTTTGGCTGGTAAATTTGATCGGTAATTACTGATCACTGGCCATGATTTCCATCCCTGCATAAATGAGTGTCATTAGAAATTCTAAATTCTCTTGAATACTGTTTTTTTGTCATCAGCCTAAACTGAAAAAATGGCCTCAGAGAAGCAATAGGCCATATTCGTATTCTCGGTATTGAACTGGATCTAGCATGAGATGGAGGCTCTTGCCGGGGAATCTTTTCATATGTAAATGTATTCCCCTGCAAGAGCCTCCACTTCATGCTAGATCCAGTTCAATACCGAGAATACGAATAAATTGGCCTATTAATAAAGGCTACAAGTTAGGGTATTACATTTTTTCCTCACCTAAAATATCAATGACTGATGACAAGTCTCCATAAGTACATGAATAACTTCCAAGAATATCAAGTGTGACATTTGAAAATGAAATAGCAGTTTTTGTCATATCACTGGACCAGTAATGAATGCTATTCACAGACTCTGCCTTAGGACCAACTTTGTGCCATTTAACAATTTCATTTCTGTTGTCCCAGTGATCTTCATCAGTCGGCAGTGCTGGAGAAACTTCACAGATCAACCGTAGAGTGCTAGTGATGTGTTCCTTGTCCATAACTACTTCTGAAGTGAAGACATTTTCCTTTCGTGGATTGTCCCACAAATAGCCCACTTTCACTGAAGTTGCATTGATTGTCAGTGACGACAAGTCAGTGGCAAATCCTACATTCAAAAAAGATTTGGACATGCAGTTGATCATTTTAACCAGAATTTCATTTTGACCCACAATATACATGTATCCTTGATTACATCAACCTGTCATTTTTTTTATTTTTTTGCCTCTTCCTCTCTCTTTTGCCTTTCTGAAGTTTTATCTTCATTTCTTCTGGTTATATTGTTTAAGTTTTTAGATCTTTAACTTACAGTCTTTCCTGTAAAACCGTGAACGCCAGAAAAAAATTCTGGAATGTTCATTGTTTCGCGACCAATCAGAAGCAACATGAAACCACAACCCAAATACCATTACTGTTTGCGGTTCAGTTTTATCATGTATGATTGGCTTTTTACTTGAAACACAATAACATTCCATATATATTTCTGGTGTTCACGGTTTTACGGGAAAGACTGTAATACTGCAATCACTAAAAGCCAGGTGCAGAATATCTAGTATAAGCTAAACCTAAGAATTTTCCTGTCAGGGCTCATGCTTCAACTGATAAACATACCAAAACAGTGAACATAGTGGTTCTAAATTAGGACTGCTCTCTGTAAATTAATTATGCAGCAGATAAGTTAATTTCATAAACAAGTTTTACTGTATCTTTGAATGTGACGACACCACAGAATACGCTTACATTACATTTCTCTCGTTGACATGACACAAAAGAAGAAAAAATCCCTGCTAGTGATTAAGGAAGCTAACTGAAAAAATGTTGAACTAAAGCTGTTCAATTGTTTCGCTGTCAATAAAATGAATACTTTTCGTATCTCTGGGTGGACATATAAATTTTTCCTGGTGACAGCTCAAATTTTGCACATACGTATGTTACATGTTTGTATTGATGGCGCCCTGTAATGTTTACTCTTGTCGATCTGCCACCTAGCCAGCGCTAGCGTCCTACACAAAAGCGCATAAAGCCATTCATTTTTCCCGTAAAAATGGATATCGTACTACCTAGAAGCAAAATATAACGACCTAGGATATTACTAAGTTAGTGCTTACCGCGGTGAAAGATAAAAATGTAAAAAAATGCCAGTTTCCAAGCACCCAAAACAGACGCCATTATGTTTTTTTTCGGTTATTTTGGAATCTGTGCCCGAGGAAACTGCAGCCTGTCCAGCGGATCTCCAGTATATTCGGTAAGAACCTTATGTATCCCTATTATTGTTTATGTTTTACCGCCGACCGGTTGGCTCAGTTGGTAGAGTGCCGGACTACCGTGCGGGAGGTCGTGGGTTCAATCCCCGGCCGGACCAAAACTCAGGGTCTTTAAATAACTGAGGAGAAAGTGCTGCCTTTGTAATGACATCTGCAAATTGTTAGACTTTCTAGTCTTCTCGGATAAGGACGATAAACCGGAGGTCCCGTCTCACAACACTTCAATGTTCATAACCTTGTGGGACGTTAAAGAACCCACACACTAATCGGAAAGAGTAGGGCATGGAGTTCCCGGTGTGCCGGTCTGGTCTTTCTGCTATTTTCATGATTTCATGGGTTGGGTGGGTTGGATGATGTAAACCGCATTTGAATATATATACATAGAAAATGCGGTATATAAATCTATTACCATTACCATTACCATTATGTTCAGTCCCAGTCTCTTCGTTCGTTTTAGCGGCTATTGACTGCTGGTTTCCAAGTAAAGCTAAAAGATATCTGACACTTAACTTCTGTCCATCCAGGTTCGCACTTCATGTTCATATCATCATCAAAAACGTACACCACCAATGAGGAAAGAAAAGTAACTAAACTTTTGCAGTAAAATATTTTTCAGCACAGTGAATCAAGGGGCGTACTATTTTCGGCATGGCCTGACCACCTCAAAACATTTCTTGCGAATTTCTATTTTTTCCTCATCAAGCATTCAGCATATCGCCAAGCTAAGAACCAAAGGAGAAAATACTAACAGCGAGGATAGAATAATAAATTTTGCTACCGGAAAAACTTTAAATTGTCCTGAAATGTGCTGGCGTTTTCTCACTCTTCATCAACTGGTTTGCCGGCAAGATGTTCATCACACAGCACCACTGTATGACTCCATTTTGAACACCTATCGCTATTAGATGACAATGTGGCTGTCGAGAACAAAGGTCCTGTGGTCCAATAGGTTATCCTCACAGATTCTTTACTCTGCTGCAATGAGATGTCATTAGTAAGAGCAACGCAAAATTGTGCGTCAGGACAGTAAGACGGAAGCGGGGCGGATCGCATGAACAAACTGGTTAAACACTGTTCAATATTTTGAAAATGATGAGACGCCTGAAAAATATGACGATGATATTCTCGTTTTCTATAATTGTGGCGCCAGTAGCTGTTGTAATAGGTCGTTCAAAGCTTGCCAATAGCGGGCAAACTGAAGTATCAAAGACAAATGGAACAATGGGGAAAGGTTTGTCTACTACCTTAATCGATATTTTTCTTTTCTTATTACAGTGCGTATCTGCGTAAATTGTTTCAGCCCTACAGCTTTTTCAAAGTTTTTGGTTGACATGTGTCGTCTCAGAGGCTAATGATAGAGGAAATTTTCATATATACTTTTTTCGAGGACATCATCTAATTTTAAATTCTAATTTTACTTCTCAACAACCACTTGAAACTAAAAATAATGGGTTTAAAATAGGACCGCGGAAAATAACAATCCACTTTTTTCGTTTCACATGTTTTCAATGAATTTTTGCCAAAGATCTCATTAACTGGCGGTTCAGAACTGATGGCGACTCTCGTTCGGAGACAACAAGCATTTGTGGATTAGAAAGTGAGGAGCGGCGTTACGGACAAGGTCGGTAATTTACAAAATATTCGTCACTTCTCAATAGTCAGGTTATTATCTGACTGAACTAACAAACAGGAAATTGATGCAGAGTGAAGTGAATGTGATGTCGGAGAGTAAATGATCAACGAACCGTAAGAATACGTGTTGTTCAACGTAAACAGTTGTGACAGACTGGGAACGGTGGGGCTACTTTCCCAGACCAGGCGCACGAAGAATCGGTTCAGTGTTCAAAATATACAAACTGGATTATAAACTGAAGAGAGGTTCTGCGCTACAGATCGTAGGAGAATAACAAGCCTGTTTGCAGTCCATGTCGTGAGGATTGTGTGCCGTTATGTTACCTTGTGAAAGTGGACGAGGTTTGGTTTGTCGAGAAAATCTAACCCTGGTTGCGCGAACTAAGCTTTTTTTTTTCTGCCAACTGCGAATTTTATTAATCGGGCGTTGTCAATCTTTGAGTAACTTCTCCCCGCCATACGACATCGTCAGTATTTTTCAGGTGATACCGCTGAGCTTTCCTTTTCTCCTTCACCGCTAGGACCCCTTTTGTCAAGACATCCCCAAAAAATCCTCCGAAACTTGTTTCTGCCGTAAATCAGTGTATTGTGCCAGTGAAATGAAGCTTTCTGAAAATCGACACTGATCTTCTTTGCAGGGGCAGACTTCCAGATTGTTAAGAGAAATATCAATACATGCGGTTTCATAACTGTTCGGACACCTGTAAATCCCACACCGCGTGGAATGGTACGTAAACACTGATCAGTACTGTTTCCTTGTTTTGGTACGATCTGGTATCGCTCTTTTTTTCAAGAAGAAAGGATATTCTCTTCGTGTTTCGTATTCAGATGATCAGTATGGTCAGATCTCAGTCGTTTGGTTCATTGTGATATTTGAACAGAACTAAAACTTCGGCTTGGTTACGTGTACCTCCATGCCGAATCCTCCTTACACGCTGGAGGTTCAGAATCTACGATGATGTTAATTGTGGGATCATATTTTTCCTCTGTGTGGTTTTTGCTAATTTTACCTCATTTCTCCACGGCAGCGTTGCAAGTTCCCACAGTTATGTGTGGCCAATGGAAGTTCACTCGAGAAGTTGACTTTATTAAACGGTCAGAGGGAGGTCACCAGCGCTCTAGGTTGTCGCTGCATTGATCCTCGGCACACGTGTTACAGGGAGACCAAAATACGGGTGTTCCACTGGGGAACCAAATACCAGAGAGCAGTCGATGTGGGTCGATGTGTTGGCCCTTGTAACAAAGGTAACCAAGTGGCTGGCATGCTCTCTAACACTTATGTATAATTTCTAGCATGGGGTGGGAAACAAATATTTTGTGAAAATTGTCCATTCGTAATCGCAAAACCTGGGAAAATAGGAAACATAACACGACAGTGCAATACAACATTTTATTTTCTAAACTGGCTTGTCTCCAGTGTGGTATCTGACGCTGTACTCCAAACGATTCTGATGATCTGGAGTCGTTCAGGCAGACGCAGGACTTTTAAACTGATAAGCTATTATGATATTTACGTGGTTTTTAATGAATTCAGTCTCCGTAAAGTTTGGGGAGAGGGCCGGGAAGCACTTTTTACAAGCATGTTTAAAAGGAGGTCCCGGAAAACAGTCTCGTAAAAAACATTTCAATACAACTCATGCGCACTAGGTTAAAACAATGTTACTTGTGCTCGATATCTCCACAAACCATGAGTCCGCTTCTGGTCTTCCGCAAAAGGCGGGTAGATCTCTGAAGTCAACGTTTACACACGTGCAACGACCTTAGAACGAAAAGTGTCTTTTGTTTTGTCAGGAAAGAAAACATGCCAGGCTATCAACTCCAAGGATGTCAACGTGAAAGGTCCAAATGGTAAGTAAACAGAAGGATTGAAGAGGGACAGATTTCTCTAAGACCCCTCTAACCTCGGCTTAAATGCAATTCCCTTCTGAGATGTCCTGTATACGGGAGAGCTAAAGCAACGACGACGGCGACGGCAACGAAAACTTCATTTTCATGTATGACTTTTTGTTTTTGTAACTTTTTCACGATTATTCCAATTTGGCTCTAAATTTTTTGGCCTGTCTACACCTTGAACGTCGCAAATTAGTAAACTGTGATCGCAAATTCAGGATTAAGTTGCAATCGCAAATCATTAAAAGTTGCGATCGCAAGTTAGTTATTTGCGACGAAAAAAATCGATGTGTCCCTTATGAGCCACCGTTGAGGACAGCAAAGAAATGTACAAAACACCTTATTTATAAATTGTGAGAGGAAAGTGCCCTGGGTCTGATTAGGTCTTGGAGGATTGTGCTAGCATAATAATTGGAGCAAAACAAAGCATAATTTTTTAAACGAACACTGCCACGGCATAATTAGCAAAGTTTAGCACTTTTTGGGGCATAAAATTTAGTAAATATGGTATATTTTCCACAGAAATATATGAAATTTAGGTAGTATCAGATGTTCTTGCAATGCGTGTTTTAGCTACGCTAATAGTAGTATTGACTAAGTTCTGACATGCTTAGTTACTAGGCCTCTTTTGGCGAATTCTGCGTGCGCTAATTTGGACAGCTAAGGGCCGAGACAAACTACCATAAAACACAAATAAATTTACAACAACAGTTTATTTGAAAAACATCATAATTTAGTGTCAGTATTGCGCACCTATATGTGCAGAATCTCCGTCATTTTGTGAGCATAATTTCGGAAATCGGGAGCATAATTTGGGAATTGTGGCATAATTATTTTGACATAATTTGGCAAAATTTCAAGCACTGCTAGTAGCATAATATGCCACTTTTACGAGCACAATCCGCCAAGGCCTAGGTCCGATCAACAAGGTACATAAAATGTATCTGAATGAGCTAGGAGATGCACTAAGATAACAGAGCGTCTTTCCAACTCACAAATTAAAGTAGCACCTTTTCATCTACACCAATAAAGCAACCAAAACAACATAACACAGACAATGTATTTTCCCTTATTATTTTATTTTCTGGATCATCTTTCAGGAGCTCATTGTATGAAAAAGATCGTAAAATGCGGCTGTGTGGAGAGCTGTTATCGAGCATCCTTCCGCCAGATTTTTACAATCAGCATATTTCACGAACTGACTAAAACAAATAAAACTCTGCAAGAGGTGAGCTCAAATGAAATTCCCAGAATGATAATAAATATATATAGTTTTTTAAAAAGTCATGAATTGTACGTTGTTTTGATCGATTGCCAGTAAAAGATCCCCCATCTTTTGTACAAATGTACCCCTCGACAGTACTTTCACAAAGTTTGGAGACGAATAGAATTTTCAAAAATTTTGTTTCGCACTCAATACAACTATAAAACACTTAAGAGATCTCGACTAAAAGACAGCCAATATATGCCATGCTGCAGGTATGTCCAAGGAACTTTAAAAAAAACCCGCTTTCTTCGTCCGTAGGTTATTGACGTGGGGCATTGTGTTGGAGAATGTTTGACAACCAACAAAGTTCGCTGCATTCACTGGTGAGAGACGAAAACTCAATTAAGCCCTTGACTTTTAGGCCTGATTCAGACTGAACTTTTTTTTCACTACAAGAATCCTGTATTCATCTGTAATTTTTTGTGTATTACTCGCATCGGGTTATAGGCGTATACTTTAGGCCTGATTCAGACGCCGAACTTTTCATGAGCCGAACCTCATTCAAATTTTTTGGTCGACTTTTTGATTCAGACGCCGAACTTAATTCAGAATGCTCCGTCAGAGAAATTGCCTAAAAACACATTCTTATAATGTCAGGTTCGACTTCTGAATCTAAGCCGATCTTCAATCCTGGTACAGTCGAAATTCCCGGCCAAACCATGCTGGAAGAACGGCCGAGCTGTTCCAAATCGAAATAGCCGTTCGTCAGTGACTTTTCATGTACTTAATTCAATCTATTAGGTTCGAATCATGAAAGGTAGGGCGTCTGAATCGGGCTTAAGCGTCGAAGTTACCAACAGTTAGGATCAACCTCGTCCAAGTGCGCTTAGTATTGTTGGCTAACAACATCCAGCATAAGTTGCGCCGTTCAGCATGCTGCGTCCGTCTGAACACCACGTTGAGTGTTGCTTTTAGTTGTTGCGAATTGTGGAATGTTGGCATTTGCCAACAGCTCCCGTCAAAACCCAACAGCTTGTTGAAACCCACCAAAGATATGTTGCTACCCAACAATATGGGGAGCCTTTTTTGTTGTGCCTTAGGACCCACGTTAGAAGATAAGTAGAAGCAGTGGCTCTCCACGTGTGTTATATTTTAGGACACCTCATTTTCAGTGTTCATTATTACTTCAGCCATGAAATAACTAAATTTAACACTTCAAACGCACGTCAGTGCAGTTGCCTATCTTCTTTTATCCTTAAATGCCGTCGTTAAAGCACTTCTGGACGGCGATTTGGCTACAGAAAACAAGCAAAGAGTCATACTAAAATAATCGGAAAATAGGGCAAAATATTTAAGAGGTTATATTGCTATTCCACAATTCGTGGGCTACTAACACGATTGGCTTCGAGTTCGGTGTAATTTATCCTCAAACATAGTGCAAACTTTACAGTAACTATATCCTCTACTGTCTGTTGTTTACAGGATAAACAATCTTCTCTGGCGCCCAGGCTCAACACAGGCTCCCAAAGTGTGCATGTTAACGTCAGAGTCAGGCAAGCCTGGGGGAAAGTGCCGACCCAAGTCTTTTGAGGCGCAAGTTCTTTTTGCTACTGGAGGTTCTTCTAAGACTGTGAATGTCATAAAACAATGTAAATGTTACTGATTGTCTAAATGTAACTCACGGGTCTCATTCACTGCACTTAGCATTTTTTTACGTCCGGTTTCCGGGACCGAAGAATCATCATACATCTCTGGCTTTATTTTCCACATAGCGGCTAGTTCATGCATCCGCTTACTTAGGGCGCAAAGTCAGTTGCCTTATCCAGATTTATTCTGGGAGCTGTTCTCAGGTCACTTACACCAGGATTTTTCCGTTTTCAGAATGTCCCTTTTATGGAAGACTGTATTCCATCTATTCTCTTATTTCTAACTGTAACAGGAATTACCAGTGTAGTTCCCAAAAATTGCCTCCTAATAAAGTACTCTTCTGTCTTCGTCTCGATGATCCTCAGATCCAGGTGTAAGGAATGGTAAGCACGTCGATGTTCACAATGAAGTTTTAAAACTAATAGAAGTTGTTGGTCTTGCTTAAGGTGGGGGTAAACCCGAACTTGAGGGGAATTTTTTAAGGAGTTCAAAGAAGGGATTGTATTGTGAAAAAATGTTTTGAAACACCACCAGACAGTTGAGACCCCACAAGGGCACTGCAGGTTGCTCGGGAACTGTTTTGGTGTCCATCCACTTATTTCTAACTTCAAATTCCAATTTTAAACCTTCATTAAATCTTTAATGTTTCCCATTTTCGTAAATTTAACTAATCCTTTGAGAAAAATTATCTCTCCCCAAATATACCCAAAAATCACCAAAAAATTCACAAAATATACCACAACATAGCTTCGTGGAATGAGCATAGGGATTTTTAATTGCTTGGAACACGAACGAGATATCAACGTTAAATCCATGTTAAGCGACTAAAAAACGATGCACGCAAGCCGTACGCTTATGATACTGCGCGAGCAATTCTCTTTTCTAAGCAAGGAAGAGCCGCTTTACCAACATTGTCATACCCACCAAAATCTGGTTTGGAGGAGGAAATTGCAATTTAGGCTACTAAGACGTCTGCACAGTTACATCTGACACACCAGTTTTTAGATTTTCTTTCTTTCTTTTTCCTTGGAAGAAACGTCCAGTTATTCATGAGCAGTCGCAAGCCAACGACACGTTTTGCTGATAGCCTACATTTCAACCAAAGGCCAAGGCTGGGTGTTCATGTAAACTATTAAAAGGGATGCCAAAAGGTGGCTAAAGTTTCAGCTTGGTGGCGATCCCTTCTTGGCCAAGAAATTAAAAGTCAAGCAAAATTTTCCTCTTTGATATTTACTTCTGTTCGTTTCCCCACTGAACCACCGCCTCAACCACCGCCCCCGACTGTCACCCCTAGGTCACTCAAAAAGCGCGGGAAACCGCCTGTCGCATGATAAACAAATTCACGCTTCTCCAGTTTCATTATCCGCCATTTTGCAAACCGTCAGGGTGAGTTTATTACGCCCGGTTTCCAAATAGTCGTCCCTGTCGCTAGAATCGTCTCTGTCGCTTCAAATTTTTGGAAGCGACAGGGACGATCATATGGAAACGCTCTAGCGATCACTCAGGACAATCCTTGCGACAGAAACGATCAGTCGTCCGAGACTTCGTTAGGGTCAAGATAAACAGACACAGACAGGGAGACCTTCGTATTCAGGTGAGTTTTCATTAGGGTACGTTTGCTATCAAGTTAACTATCAAGTAAGCTTACCTGACAAGGTTGAGCTGGATGTGAAAAAAACGAGACTTGCATTAGTCGTGTGAAGTCGGTTTGGCTAGAAGCCATCTTCGAATTTGGTGACGCGCTCTGGTCTGTTGGCTGGGTGAAGTCTCGCTTACTCTCAAACCTCGTCCACTTTAACTTTAATCTTAATACCTACAATTCATTCACGATTTCAAATCTAAACAAGTCGATATTTATTCACATACACCAAGGCTTAAGAATTCTGAAACGATAACCTTTTCTCGAACGTGTGAGTATTTACAAGAAGGTCAATGGTCTTTTGTTTCTTGTACAACTCATAGTCTATAAAAAGGAGATTGAATATACGCTTTATTAACACACTGAGGAACGTCAAGCCTTTTAAGAGGTTAAAACAGGCAAAACGAAACTCGTTTGCTTGGTGTAGCCATATGGGGATTGGTAAGCGTAATTAAATGCTTGAATTAATTATTTTCGCACTTTACCGGCGAAATGTTGTTATTGTACAAAGGATCAGTTTCTTTCTTCCGCTGGTTGTTTGAGATTTTTTACGGTTTCTTCAAGCTGAAGCTTATGAGGAAAGGTAAATACAAATTTATAACCGCGATCAAACGAAATGAATCTAAAACGGCTATGATTTTTATCAAGTCAAATAAAAGACCCATACTTCACCTATAAATCGAAGTGTCTAAATGACCGGCAGCCGGTCAAACTTCGGATCCGGCTTCAAATAGCTCTAAGTAATAAAACTGCATCGCTATCTTAACGGTTACATATACTTCGATAGTTAAGTCTGTAAATGCAGTCGTTTGTTGAAAATATCATAGTTTAAATCGGATAGATTCCCCATTTTTTTTTAATTTGTCAAGGAAATATTGGACTGCCGGTCATTAGTGTTATTACAACCTTGGCCCGCTGCCGGTTATAATCCATCTTCCTCCCACCCCACTCCGGGCATTTCCCAGGCATTTGATGAGAGGTTAGCTCCGTATGGTAGGGAATTTGATGTGAAACGCAGCCCGCGCGGTCGGGCATTTGACCGTGATCGAGAAAATGGTGGCCATCGGCAACAAGCTAAAAGGATTACGTGGAAAAGGCTAAAGCAACACGACTGAGAAAAAGGCAAAAACAAAGCAATCAACATCACATGTTGTCTCTCTGCCTCTATGGAAAAGAACACATTAACCGTGAATTTGCTGTCAAAAGTAGTTTTTTCTTAAATGCGTTATGAATGGGGTATCACCATTGGTGATTACTGTATATATTAGTACGGCCTGAAAGTGCGTTTTTAAGCTACATGGACAAAAAGGACTCCTTTGTTTGATCAGCATTTTCTTTAATTTGTTGTAGGTTATCTTTTACGTTTGTGTTTATTTATGCTGTGTATATTGACGCAACGTTTGCATAAGCACGCAACACTGAGTTTGAATATTAAATTTGAATGTTTTCATGATAAAAAGGTTTTAAAGATCTGAAACGCAAGAAAATTTTCATTAAACGGCTTGGTTATCTACCTACATATCTAGAGCATGGGGAGTTGATGCCTTGTGAAGCCCCAATCGGTGGGGCATTTGATCGAAAACTTGGTAACATAGTGGGGAGTTTGACCAAAATTTTTCTTAAAAGTCAAATGCCCCGGGGTTTGCCTGGGGGGGGGAGGGGTGAATGGGCGTTCTTGGATTTGACTGATAGCGTCATTGGACATAACCTATAAAATTATCACCGATTTGAAACTCATCTCCAAATTGCAAACCTGTATACTGTTTAAACGTCTTGGATCTGCAGGTTCTCTTTTGTCGGTTTCCTTTCTCTGAAATTTGTTTCTTTGATTGATTTCGTTTTATATATACAAGGATTTTCATCTGCACGTTCACTAAATTCGCATTCATTATTTCATGCGCAAGGAGTGATTGCAGGGGTAGGATAAGAAGTTAAAAATGCACAAAATGGATCGCAATTATTTTGTAAACGGCGGCTATTATTTACTTAACTGCCGGTTTTCACTTCTGGTCCTTCTTCAACTTCTCGCCTCAGTTTGCTAAAACCCGGTTCAGCGCCAGGGTTTTCAGAAAATTACACCCAGAGGCATCACTCATGTGAGATGCTCACAGGCATGTGCACTGACTGACCGCCATATTGGATAATTCGTCAACCTTCGGCTGACCATCCTTGAAATACAGAATAACCAGTGGTTCATAAGCTGTGGGTACGCAGCAGGGGTCCCCAGGGGCGTCAGGATGGATTTTGTTGTACAGAGCCATTATGGACGTATGGTGGTTTTGTTTCACCCCTCCCCACATCAAAGGGCATCTCCCCGCGCAGTAGTTGGCGTAGTACCCTTTGGGAGCATGGATCCATTTCCAGCGCAGATCCTTTTTAAAGTCAATGTACAGCGATCGGAGACAACATCGAGGGTCTCGAGTTTGCTTCTGGCAGTATTGCCAGTCCAGGGAACGTCTGTTTCTCTGTCGATTTGTAGAGTGCACTCTTTCACGAGGAACAAACCACACTAGGATGTGTGGCCATGGGTCTTCGTCTTTTTCCAGCTTTGTGCCAACTGGTCCTCCAAGAAAAATTGGGGACACGTCGTAATCTTCGCCTTTCTTGACTGAGCTCGTCACTGTCACAGTCAAACCCTTGTTTTTTCCAGGGTCGTTTACCCACCCTCGCACAACCGATGTAACGTCCAAAGAAATCCATCTCTCTTCGCTTGAGACACTCCATTTTGAGTCGATAGTTAAGGAGCTACCATAATCGGCGTTGTTTGATTCTTGCGTGTTTTCACAGACTTTGATTCTCACATTACTCTGAGGATGTCGTTTGTTTGGTATTTGATAAAGCCGCAGCTCAGCCAGGAACACTCTTGCGCTTTCTGTTGCTAGCTTGCCGATGCTGAATCTCATTGAATAGACATCAGTGATTTCGTTGGAGCCTGTAAAAGTGGTCAGTATTTTCAGAAATTCGCGCGAATCATGAGTTGGACGAGAGACAGCGAGCCATATTTAGATTTCTTTCTAAGGTCTCCTAAACATCTCCATTTCAAAGGGTGACTCTGTTTTTGTCTACAACCATAATAACGAACGTTTTAACTTAATATGGACCTGTTCCTCATTTTCTCTTAGAACTGTGCTAGAGAAACATGGCTCGCTGGCCCTCCATGGGCACATTGCTGAAACTCCCCACCCTCTTCTACTTTTTTTCTCCAATGAACACAGACTAAAATTCTCACTCAAAGGTTCATAGATTTTGACTAACATGCATGAAAAAGTCTGGTAATTTAAGACAGGTTTGGATTGTGTTCTAATTACGCTAACCGTTCCTGTGGCGTTGCTTATAGTGTTGCACGAAGTGATTATAATTTTGACTAATTTGAGTCTGGGTGAACTTAAAGCTCAATATTCAAAGGAAAACTGTTGTGCATTATTTTAATATCCTGTAATTATGGAATGTAAAATTGAGTTTGTTTGAAATCATAAAGTGAGCTCATTCACTTGGAGCCGACTAAGACGTTTTTTTTTTCCTGTCATTCTGTTGACTTTCTTGTGTGAAATCTCTCAAGTAACAAAACTCGTAAACTAATCTGTAAATATTTTCAGTCTGTAGATTTCTTGCATCTCGTTCAAAACGCCTGTAAGGACTGCAATCTCTGCAGAAACTAAAATGTATGTAAACAGACCGTCATTTTTGATTGCAGACATGAATACATAGACAAATCAAAATTAGCGCTAAAAACCGACGTTTCCGTGTCATCATGCCGAAATGGTCAGGGTAAATGGAAGGAACTGTTAGTTGTGACTAATGGTTCACTAAATTAACATAACAAAGATCGTAACAAGTAACAAAAATTTCAAGAATACTTTCGCTCGTGTTGAGTCCGACTGCACGTTGAGACTTGCTCTTAATTGTCTTATGTACAGCATTTCGTGCAAATTTGTTGGTGCATTTGCATCAGATTTGGAAATGTACCACTGGGTTACCGTTAGGTTTCACTTGTCTACGTATCACTAAACCTTTATTGATGAGATGAGTACATTGCTATTTTAGATTTTTTTTTTTTTAGTACTATGCTATAAGCCTCCGCTTATGATTTAAATTTGTAACTACAGCTAGGAATTGAGATAGGTGTGCCAAATTACCACACACTTGTGTATTCTATACTCCCATGACACTAAAATAAACGTTCTTGTCTTATCTTAAGCACTCTTCAAGGAGAGCACGATAGATTATTTTTTGTGTGTACTCACTCGTTATCACAGTTTTAGCGAGCTCTTTTTCCAGGACAAGCCTTTCAACTCTCTTGGCGAAGTATTCCTCGTCTGTCTCCATCTGCGACCGACACATCTGGAACTGAAGAGAGAGCTTATCTTTTTCTTGCACCGCATTTCTGTACGTTTGAATCACATTACGAGTGACATTAAATGTCGCTTCATCGTTCGGAGGTTTGGTTAGGCCCAGTTTTGCTAAGATTTGTTCCTGGACGGTCAATAACCGTTTCTCTCTTTCGACTCTATTATTTCGGCAAGACTTGCATCCGGTTACGAAAGCCACGCTAACAAAATGCAACCACAGTAAGAACCAAATGTGAAGGCAAAACACCCCAAACGCATGGAATGGCTGCATTCCGCATTGAGAATCTGAAGATTGCTTCATGTTGAAGTCCACGTCCTAAATAAAGAGCAATTAAGATCTTATGAAAAGGTGACCCTTAGTGGGATACCTATTGTTGTTTGGGTTCTTTGACGCTGAAATGATAACAATGCTAATGGCCTGAGTTGGTCATCAGAATCTATTAGTGACAGTCATTTGTATGAGTGCATTATACGGCTGTCGCTTCGTCCGCTACCATAGATGGGCCCTGTAACGTAACACCTATAATTTTCACAACAGAACAGCTGAAAATATCATGTTGGCAAATGTTTGGATCAAAGAAAGTGACAAATTTAAAATCTAGACACTGTGGAATTTCGTCCTCCTTTTGTGCTAATTAGTCCAGTCATACAAATACCTTACAAGAAGTTAAGATCTCACTTAAAACCAGCTTTTGTTTAGCGTTTTGCGGAGCTATTCTTTGAGGCTAATTCCTACCTTAATCTATGCAGGTGAAACGGGCACAAGCATAAGAAATTTCGCTTCTTTATGGAAAGGGTAGCGTGTGTTGCCAGGACAAAAATAGGAAGAGTTTCACACTCGTTTCTAATCAGGAACAACGCGAGACTGAATTTAGAAAAGTCTTTTATGTTTAGGTTTAGACATGCGTTATTGGTGCAAAAATAACCTAAATGTTGATAAAGCAAGATTAGTGAAGAACAGAGCTGAGTGATTTTGCGACAAAAAATGTCTCAACATTCTACAACTTGTAGTCATAGCACTGAAAAAGCGTAAAGTAGATAGATAAAGAAATAGATAGGTATAGATTGTCAGTCTCTCCTTTGTTTCACAGCCTGAATAGCTTACTGTATGAGCCACGTTTTCCCATAGGACTTGAAGTGGATTCATTAAGACTTTATTGAAATTTGCATTACAAAATATTTCGACTGGTTTGGTCAGTTCAATTAAGTGTTTTTGTTTTTGTTGTTTTATTTCCCTTCTTTGTATCTATTTACAGTGAGGTATTGCAGCTTAGTAAGTCAAGATCATGCACAAAGCAAAAGGTGTCATTCCTCTGTTCCCTCAGATGTCCTGTATCATCCGCGGCAGTTAGTTTGGTTATCATTGTACTTAGTTACCACAGGCTTCTGCTGAACTTTATTTCATATAATCGTTGAACATTTATTTTGAACTAAAATGTATAATTTTCAAGAGTCGATTTAAAGACATGCTGACAAAAACCTGGACGGAATCGGCAATCGGCTCTTCAATAATATTTTCCTTCTTTTCATTTCATATAATCGTTGAACATTTGTTTTGAACTAAAATCTTAAGTTTAATTACACAAGTCCTCTTATTCAGCTTCAAGTGAGCACTTGGAGATCATATTTTTCATCGAAGAGGACCGATTGTAGTAAGGACGTCAAGAGAAATTGAGGGAACTTCTGTCATCGTCTCTTGTTGCAGTACATCGCACTACTGGCATGCACACGACCTAACAACAGTCACTGTTTTGCCGCCTATATTTTCCTGCAATGTGGATCGTGGATGACATCCTTTGGGCCTTGTCTTGGTACGGAATGCGCAACGCCTGGTTCTCGACCCAGACCCCTGTTGGGTGTTTGTCCTGTCAAATGAAACATAACCAAGTCAAGATTAGTCCCATGAAGTCATATCGTTCTTTCAGTTTGTGGGACCGCTAATAATTTGGGTGCCTAACACATTGCTGGTTGATTTCTACACTGACTTCCTGGAGGTCTCTTTGCTTGGCAATCGATTAATCTTGTCAGATTTCTAGCAGTTTGATCAACAGTCTATCACCGAGAGCTCAGTTGCAACTCTCGTGCTAAACCTATCCCATTATTACATACTGACTTATTTTTAGATAGGATCCATAGTGCCTTTTCCCGCCAGAATGTAAGTTATATCCCGCAAGGGGAAGTGGTCTCCACTAGAATGACATGTGACAAAAGTTGGCAAAGAAATTATAGATAGTTCAGTGATACCTACCAATAAAGACAGTTGCCCTTAACGTGGCCTGTACAGCTTCCCTCGCAACGACCCACATCGATAACCTAAAAAAATATATTACTGTATCAGAGAATGCTTGTAACAACTTTGCTAATCACAGGAAGCTCGTACAAATAAACCAGCTCAGACTTCAGTCCTGCTGTTCAAGAAATAGACTTGCTTGCTCAGTATGGTTGCCGCGTTAAAGTTCTGGGCCCGGTTGTTCGAAAGCCGATTAACCTAATCCAGGATTAGCGTAAACTTTGGTTGCGGTTTTAACTTTTGGATGAAAGTCGTTTCCGCTGCTTTTTGGTTTTTGGCCCAGGGCCCGGTCGTTCGAAAGCCCATTAACGCTAATCCAAGATTAAAAGTTAATCAAGGAGGTAATTTCTCTATCCCCAAACGTTGTTCAATGCTGATATTCTGCAAAATTTTAGATTAGGGGAAGTCAGTCCTGAACAACAAAAAGCAGTGGAAACGATTTTCATCCAAAAGTTAAAACCGCAACCAAAGTTTACGCTAATCCTGGATTAGGTTAATCGGCTTTCGAACAACCGGGCCCTGCAGCTGAGCCGACTATACAGACAAGCACATGCGGAAAAGAAAGGACTCAGTGGGTCATTTCAACCGTAAGACCATAGCAGCTTTTGTTTTAATTGATCTGTTTTTAACGTAAGGCGTAACACAAACCCATTTAGAAACGAGACCTTATTCGTTGTACATAAAGTGAATTTTGGCGTGGAGAATTCCTTACCAGGCCTCGTGGTTGGGACGAAGGCTGAAGGCAATTAGTAAATCAAACTATTTTTTGAAAGTATTTTCAAACAGTTCTGACTCACCTTCGTTATTGAAGCGTTATTGTGCTGCACTTGAAAGGCCTCTTTATGGGAGACTCTATAGCACTTCCTCTCACACGCGCATGACTGGATCACTTGAACACATCTGGCCCCTGCAGAATACGATATTGAACTGAATTACTCCACTTCAGTTAAAACCTCTAACAGGAGACTTTTATGCTGTTACAGTCAGAGTCTCGAAACTATTGAGACAATGTTGAGTTAACGCTCTTAAACGCCTGTGAAGGCCTGTGAGCGCCACATACTTTCACATTGTGCTATTTATTTGCTGTAGTTTACGCTCACCATTTGGTCCTACAACTGTGACAGTTTTAAAAGATGTCGGCTTGCATTCGATGTCGCGAGAAGCTGGAAAAGAGCAAATCCATGATAGATCAGTAAACAATACCTAAAACGAGAAATATACGTTTTAAAATGTTTCGAAATTATCGATGTCATCACCAGGATGATGCAATCAACAAACCACATAAAAACAGTGAACAGAAGAGAATAACAGGTTTTTGGATCTGATTGTTAATTCTCCTTTCTAGCTGCTATACAGTTCCTTGTACATTAGTCAGGAGAATTTGGGGTTATATCAAAGTAATAACCTCTGGCTGATAAGTTTGTCTATTCTCGTTACCTGTCTGCTGGACAATGTATTGATATTATAAGGAGAATTTACATGCCAATCAGTTCTGGGAGTTAAAGGGTTAAAACCAAACCAATAATGTGTGCGAGCAAGTCACGTGGTTTTGGTTTTGCATGCTTCTCATTGGTTGATGAAATGGCACGTGTTTTTCCAACTAATGAATCACGAAGTGAAGTTGCGCAAAACCAGAGTAAATACTTCTTACTAACCGAGTTCGAGGTCTGTACCGTAAGTTACGAAAATTTGAAAATTGAAATTTGAAATTTTCAAGATGGCGCGTTTTCATAAAAGCATGCGAAAACTGAAGGGTCACTAAAACAGGTTTACCTTGCAAACGACACATGCCGATGCACTGACCAACATCAACTCTTGTTTCGTACTTAGTTCCTCTGAAATACACCTGCTGAGCTGAAATGCGCCGACAGTCCTTTTCACGCGGAACGCAAGTGCAGTTGAGAGCGATAGTGAAGTCATGAACACCTTCCAAAGTTCTGATAGTTTTCACCTCGGACAGTGGAGCAGTACAAATGTCGGTACCAGGACAAAAGTTCTGCAAATTGCAACCATCGTGATAAGGTCAGTGTGGTTTTCAACCTTGTCTGATGTACGCAACCCTTTCTTTTTTAAAAAAAGTGAGTGAGTAACAGCTTCGTTAGATCGTCACTACAACACACACCCAGTGTAGATGGGATGGGATCCGAAAAAGGGACTTGTTTGCTGCACATATGAGGAGTCGAACATGGGGGCACACGGGCAGGGGGTGGGGAGCAGAACCAAGGTGGTTTGAACGCCAAGGAAAGCGGAAATGTAAGGCCCCGTTCAGACTAAGTGCCCGTTCCGCGGCACCGTTCCCGGGCACTAAAAAGGACGCTGTCCAGACACCTCAGTGCCCTGGACCGAGGATGTTCACACTAGTGCAGAAGGCTTAGTGCCCAGTTTATCTTTTTTAGTACTCCGCAATATTGCTGCCATTTTTGTGACTGCATCATAACGAAACACGGGAAAAAACGTGGGAACACATGAAAACGTGTTCAGACAAGTTCCCGTGCCCGGGAACGGTGCCCGAGTACTACCCTTGGAGGGAGTGCCCGTGCCCGGGCACGGTGCTCAGATTTGTGCGCGGGCACCAACAAAAAGCTATGTTCAGACCAGTGCCCGTTCCCGAGAACCGGGCACAGGCACCTAGTCTGAACGGGGCCTAAGAGCCTCTGTCACCATGCCATCCTCTCCTATCCTTTTCCCTTCCTTGGTACTAACCTGTTCTGCAGTTGATCGCTCGACATCGCCTCCCGCCTCAACAAGGCGAGTTTTACACCTTGTTACGTGGATTTTCTGTCCAGTACCTGCAGTACAATATGTGCGCCGTCCGATTAGGAAACATGATTAGAGTATAACGTAACATAACATAGCTTTATTTGCGTAAACGCACAAATTTTTATTGATCATAACAACGACAACGGACACGCTGGTAGTCTCCGAAAGGGAAAGGACTAAGCAACCGTCCTCTCAAGGCCTTCTCTTTTCCTTCTTCGAAAAAGAGCCCTGGTGACTACTTTGGTGATAGGTCAAGCATCGCGCGCGAGACGTCAGCCGGTGGAACGAGAAAAACACGCGTGAAATCGTGCGCGGGTCGCTGTTGATGATGGGAGGGTGAAGGAAGTGTTTTGATACCCTCCGCACGCTCCACGTTCGTTTTATTACCTCTTTCTACTCTCTTTCTGCATGCGACGCGGATAAAATCTCAAGAATTTTCCACACACTTAACTACTCAGATTTTCCATTGACAACATAGTCTTAGCCGCCGGATTTCGTCACGTAATGTTTTGTTTTTACTATCAAGTGGCTCTCGTGAATTTTCTAGTATTGCTTGATGATCGGTCTTGTGTTAAGCTCCTTCAGTATTCTTGCTATGATTTTGAAGTACTCGGCCTAGGTATAAGTTATGTAAAACTGGCTGATATTAGCGATTGTTTGTCAGATCATGACAGTGCGTTCTTAACCTTTTGCCTCCAAGACGTGTAACGTGGTTTGTACTTCCGTGTCTATGAATACGTAATGTAACTGTAAGGAATATGGAAGCTAATTTAAGAGTTCTTCCTCGTTTATTGTGTATTATAAAGTGCCTCGAACGTTTGACTTTGAAAATAAGATTTTAGATTTTGACAATTCATATTAAGCTATTTGACAGTTTGTCACGTCAACACGTGTTTGTTCAAGTGAAAACTATACACTGAATGTCCTCCGAGGTGTATGCAAACTGGGAATATGTATATCAGTTGTTACTAACGAGGTGATAGCTTTGTTAAATTGTACCTTCCTGTGGTTGATGTCATTCACATGGTACAAGACGCTGTGCTTGAGAATGCGGGCGAAGTGCTACTAATCAAATGAAAGTTTGATGGAGCAGTTATATCCTCCATTTTCAGATTGCTCGTCATTCCAATAAACGCCACTGGTCCTTAAAAACTTCCTGAGGTATTGTTTGTTTTCACAAAATGTAGGTCAAGTTACTGTGAGTTTTAAAGTTTTCATGCAAGGTAGCTGGTAACGGTCTTCGTGTTCACTGATTCCGGCCCCGGTTCCCACCTTGTAATTTGGCCATCGAAAACATGTGGCGGGCCGGAGTGTTTACAACTTCTTACAGTCGAGAAAAAAACCAAGAAACAATATCAACATAACTTAAAGTTTCGTGCTCAAAAATCAAAACACTTGATAAAAAGCCTGTTGTTCCGCTGAGCCGAGTCAGGCTTAAGTGTTTTTCTTCTTTCAAGAATTGGCAGTTTTTCATAGTCACGGTCAAGGTGAAAAACAACATCTATGTTTTCAGGTATCTCGTAGGAATTAGCAAGGAGCTGCAACATCGATCGCATTTTTATTAAAGCCGATTAAAACAACTTTGACACAGTAACCACCGCGTTAATTCATTTCATAGGGACTGGAATTTACTCAGTAATGTTGGATACGCATAACAGACTCCGTCCTTTCCTTTGACGTGCTCTAAAGGTAATCCTCGTGTCCTCCATAACACGCTGAGATAGTCACGAGGGTGAATCGTGCGTGGATGTCTGCGTGGGTGACTCGCGCAGGATCCTCGCGAGACCCTAGGTACCTAGGTCCGTTGTGTTCATCGTCAAACCCCAAACGAAATATGTTTCGCGCGAAAGATATTGTCTAGTCGCAACTCATTTATTTTCCGTTTTCACTGGTCAGCAGAATCGACGGTAGGGAAGTGCTTGAAGTAAGAGAGACCTATTGTATAACATAAGAGCCAAGCGACCGAGGCATCTCCCCACTTCTTTAGCTTGCCTCCTTTACCTTGCGTATGTGAGGGAGAAAATACCTTTTCGTATTTCTTCAGATTCAGTGGAGACGCGCGACAGTAGGATTGTTTGTTGGAAATTATCTTAGTTCCCCTTCTTTAGTGGCCACGACAGCTTAAATTCGGCTGCACAGATTGTTTTTATAAATGCAACTTGTGTGGTGACACATTTTAAGTAGTAAGTCTGTTTCGACTCTTTACCTGTGTGCACTTTTTCTGTGGTCTCCCTGTGACACACCCTCTTCACTAGTTTTTGCTGCTGCAGCCACTGACCAATGGCGCTGTCTGGCAGTGAAGCCAATCGACTACCTGCGTACAGAATAATTGCGTTCCATAATACGCTCACATGGCTAAGGGGTTAGTTCCATTAAGAAACTATGAATCTACATCCATGGCAAGTGAAAAGGAATTCAGTTCACTCTTGACCCTATCAAGAGTAAATTGGACCCCTTGAAGGGTGAAGCGCCATCTCTCGAAACGTGTGTTTCACTCTCTTTACGATGACTAATAAGGCCTTACAATTAGTTAAACAAAAAGCATATTAGTCTCAGTCTACCCTCAGCGTTATACAGCATCAAAAAGACTTTTTTAAAATAATCCTGTGAACAGATGTTAGACGATCGGAGTGAGCACATTATAACTTGAGGCGCTCGCCAAATTTCTCGTAATCTGACAGGCAGTAAGCTGTGCTGCCATCTTTGATATAGAAACTGACAGAGAGTTTGGGCGAGCCAAAAGATGATTCCAAGGAAGAGGACAAGGGGTTTAAAATAGAGGGAGAGGAGGAGGGGACCGGTTTCCCCCTCCTCCGCTATCCCCAACCCTCTGCTTGCTGTGCTTCCAAATTGCTGCCTCAGTTTAAGCGAGTGTGCGGTTCGAAGGTGGTGAAAAATTGGATAAAACTTGTTTTCTTTCAGAAATGCGGTCTTGTTAACCCGCCAAAATCTTGATTGGCAAACGTTATTGAGCTCTGTCCAGGCCGGTAAGGACGGGGGGGGCGACTGCGACTGGTGCGTCCGCACCCCCCCACGGGCTACGGAGGTCCGTGTCCTAGGTCCACCTTTTGTGGATAATAAAAAGAAGAACTTTAAAAACTAAACTAGCTGGCGAAGATTGAAAATGAAGTTTTAATCAAGTGGTGCTTTAGATGGACAGTCGCTAATACACCAAAACTTGATGTAATTTGGACTGAAACACTGCGTAAAAATTCCGTCACTGAAAACTTAACTGAAATTAGGAAGGTCAAGACTTTTCCTTGTGTTGTGGCTCTGAAGAGAGACATCCCTACCAAGCGGTCTGACACCCCCCCCCCCCCCCCCCGTATCCTGGCTACGCGCCTGGGTTCGCACGCCAAATAACGCATGCTCCACAGGCTACATTAGACATAAAGTATAAGCAATTCACTAGAAGTAGTGACTTTCAATTAAAACATGATAATAGTAATATTGAGCAGAGTGAATGTGTTACCGGCGGCTCACATTGAAAACACAGCTTGATCGGTAACAGTGCTGCTAAAATATTTATTGGGGCCAGGTTATTCAACCTGAAAGGACTGTAACGTATTTTGCATTTCCAGATTCTCCCAACCGTCTTCCGTCAAAAATTATGTTCAAAGCAACAGTAGTACTAAACGGAGTTCGCTGTTGATTGAATCAAACAAACCGAAGACAGACTTTCCCTTCCTCAAGCACACACCCACACAGAAAAAAAAGAAAACAAATTTGACCCAACCAATTCAGTTCGATAACCTGGAGCCAACCATTTGGCTTTTCCGCCCCTGTTACTCAGTGACCTAAAAAAAAAACATTAAAATGAGCCAATGCAAAGGCAGTCGAAAGAGTATTAGGTGGAAAAGGTCAACTTAGGTGGTCAGTAATCCTGTCTTGGTTTTTATAGCAAGTGTACAAAAAACGGAAATTGGATGTGAAGGTGAACCAACCTTGATTTAAAATCCGTAGATCCAGAGTCCCTGTAACAATGTAAGACGCAAGGCAAATGCATAAAATGTGAACTAGCCGTATCATTCTGGGGGATCTCTTCGGGCCAGCCGGGCTAAAACGTACAAGATGAGTTCGGACTGAGTTGACGTTGAGTTCGTGTGTGATATTGGAACGACGCTGTTCCCACTTTTATCTCGTGTTAATACAATGCTGTCTACTTGACTGTTTACGCGATAAAAGTTACTTTGCTTTATTATCATATAAACAGACAATTCAATAGAATATTATTGTCTTCTGTAAAATTATTGTAACTAAACCATCGCTTTGTCTTGTGTCAGAGTCTTGTGTTACCAATTATAATACTGTCTGAGCCGAGTAATTTCGTCTGACAGGCGATTAAGCCGATGATTAGCAAGCTAGATCAAAATGTAACTTTTCCTGTTAAGTAAATAAAACTGTTGCTTCGTTTAGTGTGGATGAAAGATGTATTAAATTGCTGGTGAAATAATGGAATTTCATTGAGGTTCCTTTAGCCTGAATAAAAAAAAAACAATTTCGCTTATTAAGTAAATTAAACAGACTTAGTAAGTAAACTTTTCAAAGTCTTTGATCAAAATCCAATTGTAACTTTATCTCGATTAACGAATTAGAAGATTAAAATAGCTCGGACTGACCAACCCCCGCAGATTAGACACAACAGAAGAAATGCAATTTGTAGAAAACGGTTTGGTTTATAGTTGTCTGGGTTTTGGGAATGGTGTTATGACATTATTGTTTCTATCACAACACCAACAACTGGAGAACACAATCACACTCGGACAATAAAGGACGAGGGTCAGTACTAAATGAGGCCTTCCTTTATCGAAGGCAGGTCAAAATTGAACTCGGGCAAAACGTGTTGACGATGTCATTGGTAGAATAATATTTAAAATAAGGGAATAAAACAAGCGTAATACAGTTGTGACAATATCTTGTTCAACATTTTTTTTTGGTATACTTATGAAACGTGTTTTTTTGCGAATACTCGCAATTCTCACTGCGACATTAGGCAAAATAGTGAGATAGGTAGACTCTGCAGAGTTTGAATAAATTTAAATGCCCCTCTCTGTTCTCGAATAGAGGTGTTTGACTTTCTTTCTCTTCAATTTTGTAAGTTTGAAAACTCCGTTCTCTCGAAATAAATGCGGCAGATTCATCCGTATTTTGTATTACTGCAATATCGACGTACATTAAAAACACTTTTAAACAGACTAGACGGTAACACTGAACCACTAACTATATATGTATTTTTTTCTTTTATCGTATGGTCAATGGAAAATTGTGTCCTTGCCTCTTAACGCGTTGTTATTCCGTCATGTGAATTGCATGTCGACAACAAAGCATCGTTTATAACACGTGGTCGTCTGTTGCTTTAAAACAAAACAAAAAACAATTTAACAATTTTGAGAAACGCCGGCCGGCAAGGTGGTAAGAACTTGCTGGAAATCCGCTAGCACAAGAGCATTACAAAACACTTCTTTGAAATTCACATAAAGCCGTCGAGTCAAACACGTTACTCTGTCTTTTTTGCGACAGGAATTAGCGGCGGAATTGTGCTATCTTCTCACCTTGCAGGACAGGAAAGTTTCGGTGAAAACCACAAAAGAACATCTTACTTAATTCCGGCGGAAAAATCGGCGAGGTGTTGTGCGACAAAGATAAGTCAACAGAAATTTGCCGCAAACTGTAATGAAATTGAGAATAATTAGCGGCTTTTTTCTTACCAAGAAAAACAATTTTAACAAATTAACTTAGAAAAGGAAAACAAACAAATTCGTCTCCTCAGTTTACTTTAGAGTCAATTACAAACGTGGTGTGCGTGAATATCGCGAACCGCAGAGATACCAACCACTTCAAAAATTCCGCAGACATCTTCATGCTTTAAATAAAACTCGTGTGTGGGCTTCCATTCTCATCTTTACTACTCTTCTCGCTTGTCAATACCGGCTCCGGCAGAGCCAAAATCATATTATCTTTCTATTTAAGCAATTTCCTGTCATCACTAATGCAAGCAGTTATGGTCGTGGGACAAATTCCGATTCAAGCTATGAATTGACTAGACTTCTCTACAAGGTCCAATATTGTGTAAATAAATCCTTTTATATAAATTTTTGTGGTTTGTATACAAACCTAACATAGATTCTTCATAGTTTTATTCTCCAGAGCGATAGCAATTCTGGTTCTCTTATTTATTTATATTTGTTTCACACTCCTCAAATGCACCCGGAGCTCTAAATTTCCTTGGTTTTCCTTTGAACGCACAAACCTTCTTATTAAATTCAGAACCACTTTGTAGGTGTACTGCATTGAAAAAATGAATAAATAATAAGGATCTTTTAGTCGAATATCATTCTCGCCGAAATGGAACGAAAGTGGACATGAAAGCACATAATGACTGTGGTCAAAGTCATGGACGAATAAATTCCTCTCATAATAGAAGTAAAAACACAAAAGGAAGGAATGAGCGATATTTTGCGCATTTTTTCATTTGAATATATTCTGTCCTTATTTGGAGTTAGTAATGGACAATCAAAACTAGAGAGAGCCTTCGTTTAAAGAGAAATGCTTTTTTCCCGAATATGGTGATGGTAACTCGTGAAAGAAGTTGTTTTGCTTGTACAAATGGAAGGGATGACAAGAGAAACAAGGGACGCTTACCATTTGCAAGATCCATTCGGGTGGAAATTTTAAGAAGAGTTATCACCATCAAATTTCTCCTTGGAATATCAACGCTTTATAAAACAGAGTGGTTACGAGAATTAAGGACAGGATCACGTACACAAGATAAATTTGCTTGATATTGTAACAACTTCTCCCCACTCCTTCTGTAGGAAATGTGTAGGACAACAAATGAGAATTTAAATTTAGATCTCAGGGTTAATAGTGGAAAAACCGCAGCTCTTCCACCTCTCAAGATTTTTAGACTCACTTGAATGCCATGGAAAGAGTGCCTCAAATAACAGCATGGTTGTAAAAATAATTAATAATAGGCCAGTGAACGTCATTTTTTGTCCAGACAGGAAACGATTCATTTTCAATGTGTTTTACATCTGATGAATATACATCGAAATCGCAACACTGGCAAAGTGGAATTTAAACAAAAAACAAACCTTTCCTTGGAAGGTATATCTGTGTTCGACATAACAAAAACTTTTCAATACGATTATCTATATTATAACAGATTCACAGGTAGATGTAGCCGGGGTATGTATGGCGTGCTGTCATGAAGAGAAATACGACATAAGCATCATTAGTTGACCTGGCGCAAATTAGAAAGGAAAGCACTTAGCTTTATCTTTCGGGGCTATGTGTACTGGTGTTACATATATTTTTAAATTAATTAAGTGTTAATGTTTTATTAATGTATCTCCGAACAAAAACGTTTGCTAAAAATATTTAAAACGTCGTTATATTTAGATTTTGTTTTTGAAGTACGTGTGAGCTTGAAGGAGATATTGATATAGGCCACATTGAGGACAAAACCGACACGACGATACTGCCGAGGTCCAAAAGTATGCCTCTTCTCAACAATTCGGATTATTTAATCCGGCTGAAATGGAGGAGCGTTTTGATTTAAAAAAGAGTTATTTTTTCTTCGTTGCCAGAAAATGTAAGCAAGAGTGTCTGACTTAACAGGGTGCTAATTCTAAAATAGGGGGTTTAAGAAACGACTGAGGACGGCAACGGCAACTAGTAATCATGAACGACGTCAAAGTAAGGAAAAAGAAAGAGGATTTTGCCGTCATACGCTCATGTTCTCGAGAAAACCTTAAATTTGGTCATTTCACGTTGTTGTTTTGCAGAGGACAGTAAAGAAATGTACAAAACTGTAAATCGCACGTGCAGAGTATTGTTTTGGCTCATTAATCCTATTGTTTTGTGGCGTTTTCGTTGCCGTGGCCGTCCTCGTTTCTGAAACTCCCTAACAAAAGCAATCAGAAGGCTGGTTTCCAGCATGAACCGCTGTATAAAACTTCATCAACCCAATCTCCTTAGCTGACCCATGCTAGCAAGAGTGGTACTGTCAACTATGTTGTGCATTACTCCAACTTTTTACTAAGTCCTACAGCTTTTAAGAGTTGTTACCTCTCGCTTTACTATTCCCAAGACGTTTTCAGGGAAAAAAATTCTGACAAACAAATACTGAGTACTTGGGCTTTCTCAAAGCTTCAGGTGAAGTATTTTTAGATAAATAACTACTTTTGTTGCAAGCCATGTTATTCGAATCACTTAAGAGAACAATGGTGGAAATATCGATCGAGATTTTTCTTTTAAATAGCTTATTCAAAAGAAAAATTCCAAGTTCCCGCGCGTATTAAAATTATAGAACGGCTACATTTACCTCTTCCACGTGCACAAAAGGTAAACAAACAAAATTGTTTACGGAGATCCTTTGCCATTTCACTTTAAGGTAATCACTTAAGTTACGATCTTAGCCACTGTAATATGGTGGCTACGATAACTTACGTTTAAAAATTCACCTACAATCTGATCAGATCAGCTTGTGGGTGAATTTACAGAATTTTCCGAGAATTTGTTTCATAAAAAAAACGACCATTTTCCGGAAAATAAGGATCGTGGAACCCTTTGCCGATGGAAATATTCATACAGGCACAATATCTAACAGTTGTAATTGCTTTTCAGTAACGTTTGACTTAGACATGGTCAGTGTGAAGCCAAAAGCTTCTAAAAAAGCAAATGTTGAGTAAGGAGCCCTGTTAGCAACAGTATAAAGAATAAACGACTTGGCAATTTTTGACTTCACTTTCGAAATATGGACCAGTATAACGGTAAACCCGGAAACAGGTTCATATACTTGCTTTAAAACTGTTTCCGCTTCCTTAAACAAAAACAACAACAACGAACTTAAAGGGGCACTGTCACAAGATTCCTAAATCTTTGGTCTAAACCGAATCCTGAAATTAGCAGTAAGGAATGTAACCCATGTATAACATCATGTTTAAACATCTTAAATGAGGAATTAGCCTTAATTGGCAAAGAAAATACAAACCATGGCCGTAAATATCGATTTTTGGAAGACGCATATAGACGATTTGAAAAATTTAGCCTAAATTTTTCAAATTTTAATCCATTTCCATCCAAGTCATTCGTTGCAAAAAAAAAAACCCTTGAAAACGGTTTCAGCACACAAATATACCAATTGTTAATAAAAATGGACTATTATTTCCAGGTTTCCTATCACACAAATACAGATTTTTATTGTTCAAAGAAATGCTTAAATCCGTGACCGTGACCCTTTAACAGTCATCTGAAGAAAAAGTAGAATTACTTCCCACTAAACAGATTGTAAAAAAGTTGCTCATCTTTGCGCGCACACAAACATGCCACTTCGACTTTTTGAACTTCTGTGAATCAGTTTTTCCGAGATGATGGTATCAGTATCCGCACAGACGGAAACAAAAACTCCCGAACAACAAAGAATGGGCATCCGGTTCTCCCAAGTTTACAAATGCAAAAGAAAAGGATTCCTATCAGGCATGATAATGTTATCGATTTGATAATGAAAATTACGGGTAGAATCATATTTAAGACAACGTTTCGGTGTCCTCATGACACCATCATCAGGTCAAAATATAATATTCAACAGATAACAAGAATATTAATGTTCAAGTTCTTAGTCCCTAGAGGTTAGGTGAAAAGTTTTTTTTTTTTTATTCGCGAGCACAAACCGTGTCTAAATATTCAAAGTGACTCGATAAAAGCAAAACTTTTCACCTAGCCTCTAGGGACTAAGAACTTGAACTTGAACATGGATATTCTTGTTATCTGTTGAATATTATATTTTGACCTGATGATGGTGTCATGAGGACACCAAAGCGTTGTCTTAAATATGATTCTACCCGTAATTTTCATTATCAAAATGAAAAGGAGGAATAGCATTAAATTATTATGCCAATTTAGCAAAGGTTCCACGCGAGAGCTACAGACTAGTTATTTTGGCCCAAGTTTTTCTTCCGCATAGCATCCTCTTTTTTATAATTGCTTACATGCCACTTTGAGTACTGCGAACGTGAGCTTTTTATTCCTTTAAAATGCTCAACCTTCTGATGAAAAACAGATTTACCGAAGCAGAATGCTAATCCAATTTAAATACAACACGCTGGGAAATGTCAGTCTCTCTATCAAATCTCAAAAGTCACATCCAACAAAACCCAAAATACATCTCCACACGATCAATCTCACGCAAAAAAAGATGGATCGGAATCAAAACATGCAGACAAATGAATTTTTCAGCACTAACACGAGCCCAAAGCCTGAGCTTAAAAGTGCCGAAAAGTAGGATTCGAACCAACCTCGTTCTGAGGACCCTGGGAACGAGGTGGAGTCGGACTATCTGACGTTCCTTCTCTTTCGTTTTTCGCTGTTTGCCCTTCACCTCTCACTTACAACTTTCTCTATCTCCAGTTCTTAATATATATTGCCTTTGAAGGTATTTTCAACGAAAAAGCAAATTAGCGTTCATCAACTATCAGTCTTTGCCCGCGCGTGTTTGTTAAACTGGCACGTTTTCTTCGCGATTATTTTCATACGGTCAACACGTTTTGCTAATCCGGCAGTATTTAAGAGAATTCGACAATCTTCTATGAACCGCAGAATTCGTGTTTCCTGGCTCAGGTTTCAGTGTAATGACATGTGCCGGTTCTCCGTTGGTTAAGCAAGGTTGTTAATCTACTGTTGACGGATGTACTTCATGTATGATTATTGCAAATACTACTAACGAGATCCGGTTGTCTCTCCGAATCGTGAGTGTTCATCGCTTTATTTTGGAAGTGATTAACAAAATAGCAACAAGATTTGGTTACGATAAGCCAATTTTATCGATTGAAAAAGAGATTTAAACGGATGCTATTTAAACCATAAACACTACTTACAACACATACCATGGCAAAAATCCACCTTAGTCAATTGGCAAACTGCACAAAGAGGTCATGAAGTAAATTGTGTTTCTTCTTTTAATTGTTGCTACGTGCTATCATCCATACCCCATGAAACGTAAATAGAACTGACGCACTGAAAAGTGTTAAAATAAAGTGACGTAGAGTGATTACAGACAACGCCGGGATGTAATGTGGTTCTAAAAGTGATGAAAAACATGAAGCATGCTACGAAATGTTCTCACAGGCAAAATCTGGAACGGAGCAGAGGCGGATCATAAGCTGATTCTTTTAATCAGCTTCAAGATTTTATTCGTTAACCCTGTGGGTCGCGAACGAAAATAATTCCCGTTTAAGCACACAAACGTTTTCGCAAACAAACATGCCCAGTCTAAAAATAAACAAAAACTTAAAAATTGTTATTTAATTATCTAAACTAGCCCAAAAATAAATTAGGATTTAATGACGAAATCATAGAAAATTTGTACAGTTCCGAGGGAGTTGGACGACAAAAGAAGAAAAGTGTTTAAAACCACCACTGTACTCAGATCAGACAAGCAAGTGTTTCACGTTGCGCCATGATTAAAAAGCCACCGGCAGCCAGAGGAGGTCACGCGGAAATATAAAAAATCTTGTAATTAAGAAAAACTCCCTTTAAAAGCCTTGAGCTATCCTGTTTTTGGAAATTTAGGTCAAATTTCCCATAATAATGGGCAAAAACACCTGGTCACATCTTTACGTTTCAGAAACTCAGCTTTTCGTATACTTTAAAAATGTACAATACCAGACATAATATCTTAACAACGTTCTAGTTATAAAATAGCATAATTTGATATAATCCTGTAACGATGATGTTTGTTATCCACAAATAACGAAGACCGGTTTTCGGTTAAGTAAAATGAGGGTGAAACGAGGCCCTGTTGAGCGCGGAGTCACTACCGCTGAGAATTGCTTTCCTTAAAAAGGTACCAACACGAAAGCTGTTTAACATTTACATTACTGACAACCGCGAACAAAACGAAGCCAAAGCGAAGCTGTTGTATCCGCTCTATTCCAGTTTGCAATTTACTACATCACAAAACCAAATAATTTATCTTAATACCAAATAGCCTTAGTATCAGGCCTTTCTTTGGCGAGGGAAGGGGGTTGCGGGACGGGGAAAGGGGCGTCCGTCCTTTTTTCCTCCCAGCCCCCCTCCCCCTCAGGACGGACGGATGCTCAGGTCCAACTACCCCACCCTATGAAGAAGGACTTTACCTTTAGTTTCCTGATCAGATATCTTCATAATCTGTTCAGTTTACCGTCTGACGTCAGTATAACCTGCACAGGATATCTATCAGAATGTCGGTGCATGCAACTGATCAGTTTTTCACGAAACCCGACGAAAGACACTTCCATCAGCACGTTTGTCAAGCTCTTAGTTTCCAAAGGACAGAGCGCTCCTTTTCCTAGATTTCATATGTTAAGTCTGTACTTAGCATAGCCAAGGTGTTCGATAAAGAATATGGAGCAGTGGTCCAAGAAAATCCTTCTGAAGACCATCGTCGTCTTGAATATAAGACGTAGTGGTATCAGTAATCTTTTGGCACATTTTCAAGTGAGCTTTGTGATTGTTTAAGAGAGTTGTTGTTCGTTGTTTGTTATACCAGCGAAGTGCACTTCAAACTACAAGCACCTCAAGTTTCTGGATCGACCGAGTACTGTAATTGGAAGGAAGCCTAACATGTGGCCGATCTAAACGCGTTCCTTTTCCGTGACTCTGTTTATTGCGGTGTACAAGGTACCTCTGAGTTTTATGTATAAGGATGGGGTGACTTTCTAAAGCTGGTACCCATGCCAGCCAATCACTGACATGAAAGCGATTAAGCTTTTCTTCAGTCATGTGGTACGGTTTCTTTTGCTACGCAAAGTTTCTCTATGTTTTGGATCTGTCGATGAATACTTGTGGTCAGAAGATTTATGTGGTGTTTTTAACTTTGCTCACAAGTTTTACTCGAGTCTGTTCAAAAAGGTGGCTCTAACTCTGTGGTTAACGTAATCTTCAGGTATGATGATGCAACTGACCGCACCTGGCATCTCTCTTTCTTGTTTGCTTTGCCAAATCCGGACAACGTGTACGCAATTTGGTCAAGTGACATTAAGAACGAGGAAGAAAGAACTTCCAACTTGAGGCCACGCAACGCCCATACTTTGAGTATTGTTTCAAGAACGTCTCCGATCTTGAAACTTTTTGCGTAAGCGGGTGCTCCTTGCGTAATCAGATAAGGCTAAAATAAGCAGGAAAGAACGAAGTCCGTTTAGAAGCATCATGTGGTAATTGTTACCATACATAAGTGCATTTGTTCAGGATAGAAGAGTTAAAATCGCAGCTTATGTAAGTTTAGGAAACCGTAATCACTTTTTAACTTACATATTTGGGCAAAAGTGAGCCTGATTTCATCAGGCCAGAGAAAGGACAGAGGAAAACAATTGCCAGTCTTAAGCCACGTACTGTAATGCAAAGTTAATCATTTGACTGAATGTTTCTTGAGAATAGGTCATTTTTTACCCACGATTAACCGATAAAATGAATTTGGATACTTATTGTTACACCAAATCGTTTACAATATCCATAAGTTTTGAAAAGATGTTTCTACACAGCGTAACTGAAGACGACTGAAATCTATGTTGAAAGATCAGGGTTCCTTTCTATAATCGCTGTGAGCTTGCTGCTGTCACGAGCCTTCAACTACCGGCAATCTAGAAAAACTCCTTGACAAGATGGGGGACTATAGAACTGAAGAAAGAGAGTGTTATGTTTATGGAAGCTTCGTTTGTGGCAACTTTACCCGCAGACTGTTTGCTAAAGCTTAGATATGACAGTGAATGTTTCAGATACCCTTAAATATGAGGAACAAGAAATTCCACTCAGAGACCACGTAACTTAGCTGTTATTTCTAGACTAAAAAGATTGATCAGAATTCAGTGAAAAGAGTTTGCGTGATACTATTTTTCCACGATATTGGTAGAAGCATGAACGCCTTGTGAACCCACTGAATAAATGCCGACGCAAACGAACCCTAAACATTTCTTGCGAAATAAATTGAACACTTCTCGCTGCCGTAACTGTAAAAGTATGCGCTTGAATAGCAATAGCTTGTACCCGGACCCGCAACATTTCTTTTCAAATTTTGTTTAGTCTTCACAAATAAAATTGTCGAAGCTGTACACTCATAGCCTTACCGAAAATGGCTACAAAAGAGATCTAGCTCAACCAGCAACGAAAAGCTTGGTTTTTTTAGTCACGTACACAGGTTTCTCTCACATAATTTCCGTTAAGTTTTTTTTCTTCCAAAATATTCAAGGTTGGGTGACAAGCAAATTAGAAAAAAAAAGAACCGTGTTTTATTTGGAATACACAAACAACACTGTATATTTGTCTTTGTAGGATTTTATAAGCGGGATATCAAACTGAAACACTTGAAGTTTTTTTCGCAGTCCTGATCACTGAGTGTCAAGTTTGTTCGCTTACTATCTTTTTGTCCCTTTGCCGGCATTGTTCGATGCTTAATGACCATTTGTAGGTTGTAAATTTACCTGACCACAATATCTCTACTATTTCCTTTTACCGCGCCAGTGATTCGCCTCTTCGACAACCCTACTATTTATGAAACGAATTGAGTAGTTCCGGACTCATCCCTGTAAACAGATCGAAGCTGTCACTAAGTAGTTGTTTTCTCAGCCATACTGTCTCCTTCTAACACAATATCCGACTCCAGCTTGACACAGGTTTTGCTAACATACGCAAGGGGTTAAGTTTGCTGTGCTTTAAAGCCAAACTGCTTTATTCTAACCCGGGAAAGAATTTGAAAATACAACGCCAAGCTTCTTTACTCTGGCGTAGACCTTCGGTACTGAAATTCATGTTACCACCTGTTTTAAAATCAACCAAAGAGCACCGCAAACCGCAGTTGTCACTCCAGTGACTGGGATTTTAAGTTTTCTACTTGTTTCAATGTTATATCTTTTGTGTCTACTCATGTATAAAAAATGGCCAATTTCCGGAAGTTTAACTCAGATCCACGAGATTAGCTTTTTCTTCCGATGCTCGGTCATGGGCCATCAATTCATTATCGTCCTGTATTACTCTAATATTTTCTTGACCATAACTCAAACAATTCTAATCATTGTTGAAACTAATACGAAGTGGGATTGAGTTTCGTTTGTAAGGTTTCACATCAAGTTTCCATTCATAACACACATTTCATTGATAAACAGTGTCTCTGCCAACCACTGAATATTTCTTCATATTGCACGAGAACCAGACAAGTGACAACCACAGACATTATCGCACTTATCTTAAACTGAATCGCTAATGACTAAAATCCACACTTGAAACAATTCCGAGAGTTGTTAAGGGAAACCATAGTAAACTAAACAGCACTGATTAAAGCAGTTGACGATATTCAACATGACACAAATTGCCGCAAACGAATATGAACAGATAATTTCCATCGTCACCGGCTTCCAATATCTTAATGAACAGCTATTTATCTCATGATGTAATATGTGTATTTATTTCCTACAAATTCTCCCATTAATTTCCCTTGATTTGTACTATTGTGCGGTCAGATTACTGCATTACTGAGACCAATAATTGGTATTCTCGTACTGCTAGAAATTCACCATTCCCTTTGCAGTCTTATACCAAAGCCACCGCCACAAATGCCACAAGTTCCCACTTGAGCTCTTTTTGCCCAAACTCTATTGTCAACCTCAAATCAGAAATCAGATCAAGGCAAAACTGAAGTCATCTCAGATTAATTACATCGCCGTCGATTTAAGTTTTCACAACATGCAACAAGACTTTGATGATTAGAAGAGCTCCTGTGAATTTTCGTTCTTGACACGTGTCGACCTGTGCTGTTTGTATTTTTTTCTCCGAATTGTATTGTAATGCCAGCTGATATGATATCGGCAGTGTCCTTTTTTATGAATCTCGGGGAAAACCCCGCCTAAGCGTGGCAATCGATAGGAGGTTCAGTAGCTCAACTTATTATTAATTACTATTGTTATTATTTAAGGCACACTCCCATAATCTGCGATTACAGCTAGTTTAATTATGTTACAACAGCAATTTTTCAGATACGTCTCTTCTAAAGAGAGCTATTAAATTTTATCTTCTGTGTACAATGCTTAGAAAGACTCCGCCCAAAGATTGTTTAAGGAACTCACATTCTGCGTACGAACTTTTATTATTGTCTTTCATGACGTTATAAGATAAATTTTTCAACTACGCCTCTTCTGAAAAACGATGTTAGCTTTCGCTGTCAGGCTATTAATCCCCTGAATTGTTCAGGCGACAATTCTAAAGATTACTGCGAGGACTGTTTATCTTGGCTTGGCTTTAGCAAAACATTCATTGGAAACTAGATTTGACAACTGGAGAGTAATTCGTTCGAGTGTTTTAACAGACTTATGGCAAAGTAGCTCTCTTTAACCACAAAGTGATTGGTATTTTTGAAACTTACGCCTCTGATATTTCTTTCTGCTCTAAAGTGCCTAGTCAAAACTTTGGGTGGTTATTTTTAGCACGAGGAATTTGAATTGTTAATTGCTTTCAGAGCGGTCTTTAGTTTGCTATGTGTACAAACTGCCTTCAAAGCGGCCTTCAGTTGTGCTTTGTGTACAAAATTCTGTCGTTGAAAAGTAGTCAGTGGCTTATGTTGAATGACTTACGTAAGAATGAAGTGTTATAAAACATCCACGCGGAGTTATCCTGAATCTGTTTTCATTAAGGAAATGAAGAAACGTTACTCTAAAATAGGCAGTGCAGTGTTTAATTTTGGAAAAGTTTTTCGTGACAGCCTTTTTAGGTCAAAGCGCTAACGATGTGCACACTAATAAGGTCAAACTTAATTTGTAAATAATTGCTGTATCGGCGACAGCCATCGCAGCTCCTTCCTGATCTATCTTCAGTTACAAAATAACCACTTGCGTCAAATTTCCCGCAGGACAAGGTAACTAAGCGGAAAATTGCTAAAAGCTGCTCGAAGAATGCACATGATTAATACAAAAGGTCATTGAAACATTTACGTTGGGAGTTTCTTTGTTTCCCTAATTACGCACTCCAGTAAAAGGCTATTGAAGCATTTACGTTGAAGTTTTCTTAATTTGAATTGGTCACCACAGTAATTTGATCGGTATGTACGACAGAAAAGGCTGATTGTACCCTTAATTTTTTCCTCGCTGTCCACAAGCGTGGAAGAGAAGACTCCCTCGCTCGATTTGGACGCGGAGGTATCCGGTGACGATGCTTTGTTTCTGTTTTTGTCTCTATATTACGTGTGCTCGGGAACCTTCCGGGAAGGGTTTTCGCCTCGTCGGGTGTTCGTAAAAACAACATCCCGGCCCCGACCACGAGCGGAAAATAAGGAATTTGTGCCTCTTATGTGTCGCGCGAGTATCCAGCGGTAAACAGAGTATATAAAGGGTTTCATAACTGAGACGCCTCATCACATCACATTAGTAAGGTCAACAGCAAGCATCTGAATTCCAACTAGCATTTACAAAGTCGTGTACAAACTGAACCACATCAAGATGGCCAATGAAATGTGGATTATTTATGTTCTGTGTCTGTCAACGTGAGTACCTTTTGTCATTAGTTTTATATTTTTTTGCTCTTCGTGCAAAAATCAAATTTCTCCGTCAGTGATTTCGAGTGAGACCTATAATTGCGACTTCCGAAAATTTTGACCGTAGTCATTATTTTATCCGCAGATGTCTTGCTTTGCCTGTGAGAAGAAAACCAAGCAACGTTTCAGGAGTAAGTACTCTCGAATTTTTATGTCTCATTTCACGATTGTTCGCCTTCGCTTGTATATTGTAAGGTTCTCTAAAACTAAACAACGGTACGTCTCCAAATGGGGTATTGTTAGATAAAGTACATTTTGACCTCAAATTGTTAAAGCGTTCCTGTTGACACGTTTATAGTGAGTCTTTTTTTAGTTCCAACCTGTTGGTCAGAACTTTTTGTGTTTTTAATTTCTTTTCTAAAAATCCGAGCGAAGTGTCATTCAGTCGATTTACCGTAAAGAATTTACGTCATCTGAGCAATATCGTGCAGATGTCGATTATGCAAAGTTCTGTTGCTCTCTTGCCCTGCAACCGCAATCGCTAAGTGTGGTTATAGCTTTTGAGTCCGTGCATAAAATCTCACCGAGCGGCCATTCAAATGAACGCTGACGAGCAAATCTATCGTGGCGTGGTATCTCTCTTCGGGTATCTTACGACTTGAAAATCATTTAGATTTCTTTGCTAATTTTGATTTTATTCTCTTTCGGGAAATTACTCTATGAAAATATCACTAGGGCCACTTATGCCAAATGACAATTTGTTGGCGAGGAATTCACAAGTTATCCTTGAGCAGGATTAGCTCCCTATGTCGATAATCATCTTGATACAATGGCTCCTGTATCCGGGTTCTATGTATCAACTGACTATCCCTATATTTAAGAAAACACTATCTTGGCAAATCACGAAGCAATTGTCCGGGACTTGTCAGCGTTAATTACAACAAGATGCTCGCGCGCTCGTTGTAAACACCCACGCCAGTTCACAGTCGGTTACCGCTGCGCGCGAGGCGCGTGAAACCCACGTAATATTTACCTTACGCCTTTGTATTTTGCGAAAGCGGCAATTGCTAAACGACACGAAAACAAACATGTATATCCTGAGCAAATTATTCCCCTGGTTTACCGAAACCACAGATGAAAGCGAAATGAGGCCGCGAGTTCGGCGAGCTACTTGGTGGGTCGGCGTCCGCTAATTAACTTTTGTTGTATACCTTTGCGTTTGTAGGACACCCAAGCTCTAGAGAACAGTGGAATCAATCCCAGTCATATAATCAATAATCACATTGTTAGTATTCATCGATACAAGAGATTGTACTCGAAGAACAGTGCTAAATTTGTACGAGTAAAAAACGGCAAAGTTGATGGATATGGTGACAAACACGACCCAGATGGTAAGTGGCCACCTTTCTCACAATCTAAACAATTTACAATAAAGGATCCCGGGTAGCTTTCAAAGCTGCAAAGCTTTCTCTATTTGTCTTTTTAGTTCATGATAAAGAACAAGGCACGGATTACATTTGTCGATTTTGTACATTATTGTCCATATAAAGCCATGTAGCAACATTTTCAGTTTACATAGCCCGGTCGGTCCCCTAACGCGGTGTATGTAAAGAAAGGTCACAAATCGCCGATGTAAACTATTCGCCTGAATTCCGCGGCGATTTGAAAGTTCAGAGTCACATCGATCTTGCCGACGTGGATTTGAGGTCGCCCGAGATCTACCAGCGCTCCATTCTCAGGAATATGTTGAATTCCAAACCTTGAAGTAGAATAAACTTCAAGTTGTTCTGAAGTACTTGTGGGAAAAGCTAGATTAGATCTCTATGTCGCGTACACTTGAGCAGCACGATCAGTATCACATTTCTATAAGTAGCACAATTTTCACGCTAGCACACAGACAGGTTGCTGTGGACAGGAAGACAAGTCTGCAAACTGCATAAGACTCCTTTTCCGATGCCCTCTCATTTTTCTTCTTTATATCTTGAAACATTCCTTTGTGTTTCTTCAAAGCTGCTGTGTCGAAAGCGTGACAGTACATTCGTTGAAGGCTTGGTGATACCTAGATTCGTTATGCTCACTTGTAACGATATTATCCTTTGTTTTGCAGTTAAGATCAAGATGGAATCGGTAGTCTCTCCAGGCCAGATTAAGATGAAGTCCTACGACGGGAGGTACTATATCTGCGTAGATCACCTTGGAACAGTTGTCGCTAAGGTGAGCAACATCTCATTTTGTTTCTCTCTAATAAATCGTAACGCCGCTGAAGTCCGGCGCCTGAGTAGACGAATTGTACTATACCTTGAAGGTCGATTTGTTCGGAGTGCTATATCTGTCTACGCGCTGTTAAGCTTTTAAAGAACACGTGAACAGAATGTTGAGAACTGGGCATTTCGTCGTGTACAAACCTTTTCCATGCGATCTCCAATCTCAATACGCTAGACAAAGTTCGACCATTTGTCATGAATATTTTTTTTTATTTTTCATAAAAATCATGTAACAGATGTTGAACTTAGAATGTAGATGGAATCAAGTCTTGTCGATCACATACATTTTTTCCTGGACCGGTTCGATGCTGCTACATTTAGAGATTCAACTGAGGCGCGGTCAATTGCTTTGCGGTGATTTTTTGGTCAAAATTTGATTGCAGGCGAATTCTTTATCTGAAGTAGTCGGTCTCATGGTCATCTGTGCAGCAAACCGCAAGATTTATTACATCTTGTTATATTGTTCGAGGTAATGATTTTATCGACATTTAATAGCGCCCCCTGAGGCGAGCTTAGTGGGGTATGGGAATTGGCACTGTTTGAACTTTATTGTCGTGGCTTGGCTCGGTTTTGGAAACTGTCATAATAATAAACAACGCAAAACAATGGACACCTTTACGTGAGAATGTCTTAGGGATTTTGGAGCTCAAGGTCGTAAACGTCTGCAATATTTCAAATATTTTTAGCGGCTATTTTTATAGTTTCATGGGAGAAAATTCCGCCGTTGCACTGTGACAGTCGATTTGATCTTTGCATTGCCAATGCAACAACAACAAAACTGTTTTGTACAACGACGTAACAGTCATTAGATAGGGAACGAAAATTGCAAAGACGTCACCCGTCCGGATATACGAACTTCACAATTCCTTATAATTCATCACGGATATGTGCGACAGGGGATTTTCCTTACGCTCGTGTTTTCTTAAGAAAGTTGTCTTTTAAACTATAAAGAATGCGACACAAAACGGTCAAAGAACTATCATTCAGAAAAAAATCTTTAACTGCAGACGGGTGCGACCCGTTACAGTGTCGAAACCAAAAGATGATGCGCCAAAACAGAGAAACGAAAGAATAAAAACAGACTCAGAAAACTGGCCATGGCTCGGAATACAGATTGGTGACGGGAGAGTAACGCGAAACAGAGAAAGCGGATCGTTTGTGAGATCCCAAACATTAAAGACAGGTGGTAAAATAAATTGAACAGGCATCTGTTGTGGAAATAAAGAGAAAAAACGTGGGCACTGCAAACGTGATGCTCTCATTCATACACAGGAAGGAAGTTTAATTATACGAAATGTGATCAAAATTTGCTGAAAATTCTCTTTGAAAGTTTAAAAAACGCTCGTTAGCAGCTGTGCTTCGTTGAACAACCGGCTACCGCGCGGTAACATTCATCCGCGTCTGTACAACGTAAGAAGAAGTCGGAACTACTTCTAACAGAGCCCTGACTGCGGTACAATAAACTGTGTATTTCAATGGTACACTTTAGGGGTCAATCACTTGCCACCTTTGTGAAGGAAAAATAGCTTATAAATGCTTTTATGCAAAAGGTTAGAATTGATGTAGGATTTAATCCACGGACTCAAAAAAAAAACACCGCGAACAGCACTTTATAAAACCACATGAATGTACCGCGTCGGTTAGTTTGAATGGGCACCATGGATCTGGAGCTATGTTTGACATAACTCTGTACACCGCCCCACAGGAAACTACTGCTCAATAGCTAGAGCTTTCATATACATCCTAGCACATTAGGATTTCATTTATTCATAAGTCGGCTCAGTGTTATCATCTACAAGACCTCCAGATTAGCTTTGTCTGTCAACCAGAGTAGTCAGCATACCGAGACACATTTTGCCACTACTTAGCAAGTAGTTTAACACGGCCGAAGCAGGTAATCAACGTTAAGTGGCCTGCCTGATACAGTGATAACGAGGAAGATATCGAGAAACAATCGCTTAAAATTATTAAATCCATATCTGATCGTCTGGCGAAGTACTTAATTACTATCTTAATAGTATCGATACAGCATAAGATAAAAAAAAGCGTAAATTTGAGGACAACAGGCGCGGATCACCAAGTCGATTTTACTTAAGCTAGCCTCCCACAAACATATATTGGATATGTCTACCTGACCATCTCCTTAAAGCGAATATAACCTGCAAATTATAGCCTGAATCTGCTCTCATTTGCACTTCTTGCTTAGTGTGGCAGAAGCAACAGATCCATTCTGAGATGGTTTCACTACTATCCTCCACGCCCCCATCCCTCAACACACAGACGCCTTTTTGAGACATCTAGTTCTTAGAAATTCTGGATCAGTCGGTCTTTCTATGGCGACCACCCGTTTTGTTTCCTGGGGTGGTCTCGATCAACTGGACCGATAGTCTGGTTTCTTCATCTGGCCCCGGTTGTTCAAAGGCTGGATAGCGCTATCCACAGGATAAATATCTATCCAGTGGATAGTGCAATTAGCTTTCCCATTACTTATCCGCTGGATAGTGACTTATCCGGTGGATAGCGCTATCCAACGTTTGAACAACCGGGGCCTGGAGCCTTGCTTATCACAGACCTCCGTTTTCTGAAAAAGGGCGACGGAGGTATCTTTCTAGGTGAACAACATGTGGTACATTGCACTGTACTGCATCACATATGTAAACGGTCTTGTTTTTTTGGTCCAGTTGTCCTCGAAAGAGTCTAAGATATAGGCTGTCAGTTCATATTTAGCACAGTGCCTCAACATTGTTAATTGAGAAGTTTGTATTTGACATCCGAAGCTTTTCCTTTGATCCCCTCACAGCTCCACTATTTCTGTCTCAACTCTAGGCATACATTGTTTCGAAAGTATTCGAAAACCCGTCGAGGTTTCTCAAGGTCATACCAAATGACTTATCCAGCTGAAAACCAGCCATGACTTGATGGTGTTCGGGCAGCTACACTTGTTGATAGTATTCATGAAAGGTTCAATTTGAGAAAACGAATATCAGAATCACGCAAGAAAAAGTTTGCAAATTCTATAAATTTTGCAGTTTGCTTAAAAACTAAGAATCATCCATAGCCGATTTTCGCTATTTAAAACTTAATTTATGATTTTGTGAGGCAGTGTAGCCGGCGGCGGTTCTTGCAGGAGAATACTGAGTAGTTTGGCAAAATTTGGATAGTTTTCCGCACTCCAAGCGTCTGTTGAAATTAAATATGGATTGGGTAGCTAAATATTCGCAACGCCGAATTTTTCCCACGGCCATTTTTAGCCCGACAGCGGTGCTACATCTCCCACACAGACATATAGGTATAACTATGATGGTCTCTTTTAAAATACACGGGTATTAAATATCTGTTGTATTGATTTTGCAGCCCACAAGCCAGGCTAGCACAGACAACGGATGCATCTTTCACCAGGATATGTCAGCGAAAGGGTACACAACACTTAGATCAAAGTTGAATGCTGATTGGTACCTGGGGATCACAAGAGATGGACGCACGAAGTCGGCGAGAAAGACACATTCAGGACAAAGAGCAATACAGTTTCTAGAGATGAATTGACACAAACAAATGTGAATCTCTCGTGCCCTTAGTGATCATGTTAGACCACCCCAATATGATATTTATAAAACACTTTAGAAGATATAGTTTTGTGTAATATCTAGCATGGTCACTAACGGAAATCGTTAGAGATTCAAACTTCTTCGTCAAACGAACAATTTTCCACAACGTAAAGAACTAGGGGAAAAAAAAAAGAGAATATCGCAGTTGATCAAAGCAAAATTTATTTATAGGTAGGTAGCTTATATTGAAAATACAAGGAGAAGATAATGTATATTTATTGTACTGAGTATTCGATATTCGAACAGTCAAGTTTCTTTCGTGAAAGACAAATTGTCAAAATCTTTTTCCACAGCCATTTGCACAAAGCTGTATTAGTGCTTTTTTAAATCCTCAGTTGTATATTGTCAATATTTACCTAATTTTTATACCTATGTTTAGTGCGTTTCTAAGAAATCGTATACCTCATTTCTAGGCGACTCTCTGGCACGGTCGAAGAAAGGCACTAACAGAATTAAGCTGAAAGCTTTAAGAGTGGTTAATTTGATAAGACCATTGTTAGAAGCCAGCCTGGTTTTTATCTCAACGTGTTCTAATCATATCGATTGTGGGCGAAAGTTTACCAAATTCAAAGAAATCCAGAGAAATAGAATCAACTGAGGCGAGACGAACAGATTTGGCCAGTATTCTCAACTTATTTTTTAGAAACTTTAAGCGCAAAAACACTGACAGTTCGAACAGAACATCAAGCATGAGGCAAAAGCAAGCATAAGAGAAGTAATTGCAAGGCTATGGCACTGAAGATCGAGACAATGCCTGCATGAGAGACACAGGTTAACTAAACAAGGTAGAGTCCACTCGCGAGGACTGGCGTTCTTGTTTGATCGAAGCAGATCTTAAATATATTTGAAATTTTGCAGGCTACAGGCCTCTAAAATGTTTCATGTTTAAATTAATTATTTATGAAGTTACTGGACTCGGATATATTTATAAAATCCCAAGAATATGTTGTAACATTGAATTATTTATTTTAGGAAATAAATTATAAATTTACAAAAGAAGAAAATGAAAGAATAAATGCGATTTTATGACCTGACGTCTTACACACTGAAACCTTTAGTCGCAAACCTTGTAAGTTCAGCATCTTTGTTATCCCTGACAACTTTCAGATGTATTATTTGAAAAACTTACTTTTATTATGTGATGCTGTTTAAAGGGTCCAGTCCCCATAATTTGCTAAACAAGAGCTTCTGAGAAATATTATAAGTACTTTCCTATGGTCGTCTTTTATTTTTGCTGTACAATGTGGATCTAGCTTTTGAGTTACTAACATGATAAAAGATAAATTAAAGCTTCTTAAGAAGTAATTTTCCGCTATGCTTATGTCGTATCAGCCAGATTTTCCTTACTTCTGACTGAATCGGTAGATAAGACTGTCGGTTATATCCATTCAAGAAAGAACTCTGCAGTTAGGGCCGAGACCAAACACGAGACTGTCAAAAATGTTTCATTAAATTTAAGCTGACAAGTTCAACTTCATTTACACTGATTTTTGAGAGGCGGGTTTCGAACATGATTTACATATGCTAGCTCACTAACAATGTCGCCGTGAAATTTTCACGCGATAACTGACTACCACATTCCTTTGAAAAAGAGACATGGTGTTTGCTTCAAATTTCCTATTCTGGAATTTCCCTGACGAATATTTGGCCGTTAACAAGGTTGTAATCGTTAAGTAAACTCTTGTTGATGTAACCACACCTACTAATTCTAAGTTCTGCTTTTGCTGTTGTTGTTTTCGGCAAGGGGTGTTTGTTAATTTGGGTTTCCATGACACTATTATGAGGTGAATCAGCAAGGGAAGGCAATACACCAAGTTCGTTAGTTATGTCATGTAGTTTATCCAAATATCCTGCAGCTACGCATACTTTTATACTATTTTGTTGGAGACTGGATATTATACAGACCGGTATTTCAAAACTATCAGCTGCATACCTTTGGGGAGCGAAGCTCTCAGACCTAAGCAGGGGAAAGATAAGTGGTTCAGTTGTCTAACGAAAGGATATGACTGATCTGGGATTTATTTCTTTACCGGTGTTTTGAATTCTTAAAGCGATGTCTGTTAATTTCTCATGCATTAGCCTAATGAAAGGTCAATTATTATGATCCGTTTGCCACTCGTCAGAATTCCAAACTAGTATTTAATTTTTTGTTTTTAATTCGTAGTTTCACTGGTTTGCCCACCTCGCAAATTGAAATGTAATAAAAAACCATTGGGTTATAACTTTGCTGCTGCAAATTTCAGCTGCCTTCACTTACGCAGCAAAATAACTGTGTAGATCAGGCGGCTTTCGTAATCTTTGTACGAGTCTACACCAGGAAGCGTGAATCACTGTCTTGCCCTTTTAAACAACAATTTTTCTTCATCCAGTTTACCAAAGAGAGTCTTCGTGAGGCCTTCGACAGCATTTTACTCTCCCTAAACGACAGGATCTCTTCAGAAACGAAATTTATTAAGGTTTTTGTTGTTCCTTTTTGCGACAAACCAATTAAAATAGTTAATAGTTTTTCTCTTTCAAATATGCATTACTCTTCGTGACTTTTCGAGACTGAAAAACTTGAAATCGTCTGGTTAATCCTCGTATAATTCCTTTCTATGAAAATAAATACACACGTTAAAAGTAATAAAATAAACAGCTGGTAGGACGAGTCAATTGTTGACAGTTTGAGGTTCCTAACCGTATCACGCAATCCGAGAGACTGTTCCTCAGCACGAATTTTTGTGGTCAGCGGTGAACAAAACCTTGGGGCTTCCTGATAAAAGGTGCGCAAAAGAATCCAGAGCGACTAGATTTCGTGAAGCTCCTTGACGTTCTCTTTCAAAGTAAGGTGGGTGAAGCCGCCCACGAACCACAGAGGGCTTGATGGTAAAGATAGTTTTGTGTTGCACAACCTACCACCAACCACAGACAGTGGAGCTTACGACCTGATTCGAGGAAGGACGTGTTGACTAGCAAATCAACAGAAACTGTTAGACGGAGAGTCACCTCCCTCCAGACTGGTGTCTTGTCCTTGTTTTAGGTATCAAAAAGCACACGGTAGTTTATTCGCTTTCAGTAAAACCAACCAAAACCTATTTCTTTTTAGATTAGAACACTCTATCTAGTAGCTCTTGTATTCGCTTAGCCATAAATTGTTTGTGTTTGTGTTTAGATCTTTACCTGTTATGTTTTTGTTAAAGTACTATCTGCCTGTTTGATTTTTAAAGTGATAAGTTAGGTAAAGCGTTGACGATTGTGTTCTATGATGAGTGATTTCTCATCACGTATTTTCTTAGCTTTAACATAGACAGGAGCCATAATTAGTGTTTTGTCATATGAAGCTTTACTCCTTGGGTACATAGATGCTACATCGTGAATACAGGCTAGATGTTTTAGTTCTAAGTTTTGTCTGTTGTACTTGATTTTGGAGTATTTCATTTGCTGTAGATATCAACCTTTCCGCTACGAATGATCATTCCCTCAAGAATTGGAAAGCTTGTTTCAGAGAGATCATGTGAAGAAGCTAAGTGTATCGCCACCATGGTGCTTGTTCCTTTCGTTTTAACAGGGAGATGTTAGCAAAATGCTCTGTTGTATTGTATAATACGCCTCTCGCATCTCTTTGCGTGCCTTCCTTACACCAGTCTTCTCATTTCCTAGATGCCTTAACGCGCTTTTGCGTTGACTTCCACCTTCTGGTAACAGCTGAGTCTGCTTAAATCTCGTGCTGGTTACCGATGTAGGTATCGTTTTCCCGCTCCGCAATGTTGTACTTTTCTTTGAGTTCCTTTTGATTTCCCGAGACATCACAAAGGAGATATCCGTGACGGTAGGTATATTTTGCAGGTTGCAGGTTAAAAATGTCACATAATTTAACCGTTTCGCGAATCGTTACTTCATACAGTTCATAACGTATAGAGTTATTTTATGTCTGTGTCAATGATTATGTGACTTATAAATATATTTCCTACCTGCAACCTGCAAAAAATACCTGCCCTTTCTGTGAATGAGACGCTCGTTGCAACTTAGCTGTTAGTAAATATACTTGAAAAGATTCCACTTCTCAAAAACCTTACGGGGACTTGAAATAATTAACAATTATCCACCGCTGGCCACCTTCACTTCGTTGAATAATTGGTGATTAGTATATACTAAAACAGTGAGATAATAGAGCTCAAAAATGATGATTTTGGACTCCTTTTTTCCTGTCAACAGGTATGATTTTCGCGCGAGATGCTCGGAGGTGGATAGCACCTGCTTTCCCGAGTTTGAGTCGTCAATCATCCCGCGCGAAAAACGCCACCGATTGTTTTAGCATCTACTAAAGGGATTATTTGTATTTATAATATAAGCCGAGAAATTTCAGAGATTTGATTGGTTGATAGTATCGCTATTGCCTCGTAATAGTGGTATAACAGCAAAAAATGGATGGTATAACAAAGTCACCATGACAACACTGAACATAATGACGTTTTTGCTTTTGTTTTCAAAAAAATGGCGGCAAGATTCCCGGAAATTTCCGAGGAAGAAATACAAAAGCTTGCCGAAAAAACAGTAAACAAAAATACAAACAAAACAACTAGGATGTGAATCAAAACTGTCAAACATTTCTTTTGTCATTGACGTAAAAAGATTGTTACGAATGCACACTGTTTGTTTTTTCAACCGTAACGAAATAAATCTCTTGCGCGTTACCGAAAATTTCTCGGCTTCCATTATAAACAAATAATAGCATGACCTGTACGTGGTATTTGGCAATAATACCGGCTCGTAATATTTCAAAATTGTCCAAATACCACTCGCCGCTTCGCGGCTCGTGGTATTTTGGACAATTTTGAAATATCACTCACGGTATTATTGCCAAATACCACTACAGGTCATGCTATTACCTATACTTATTGGTTCAAGTCTGAGTCTTTGCCAACGTGGCAAATTTGTTCGTCATTATAATGTATCCAGGTGTAAGTGGATTTCTCCTTTGTTTAATGCGGGAAAGTAGAATGTTTTTTCGCGCGGAGTTTTCTTTAGGCTGTAGAACAAGAACAAAACATAGGACGGATCTTATAACTTACTACACGATAGCAATTTTTTTCAAGGAGGGGGGCATGGGGATTTATGGTATTGCGGTATTGAGCTTTTTTTCATGCGGTGTTTCGGTAATTTGAATCGAAACGCGTGGTATTGCGGTATCCCCTCACCCCACGGTTTGCGGTTTTTCATCGTTTCGGCCGACCGTATTTTAAAAGTAAAATAAGATGATCCTTCACGGTATTACCGTATAGTTATGCTATGCAGTCTCCTGTCTACGACAAACAAACATAGCAAACATGTGCAAGTTGTGATTTGCTTGCCTTTTCAAATTAATGTCGAACTACCAAAATGCCCCAAAAACGTATTTGAGATGACTTTAAGCAAGTGTGGCTGATTCTAAATGCGGTATCGGTATTTCGCCTATTTTCGGTGCGGTATTTCGGTATTTGCCTATTTTTTCCACGGTATTGCGGTATTGGGTACTCCCCCATGTCCCCCTCTTCAAGTGAAATTTGTCCGATTTTGCGGACGGTTTTAATAAAATGTGTAGCCTATTCTACATGTATACATGTAATTGCGGAGCTTACTTTGTTTTTGCAGTACAACTGGCGATGAAAATAGTTACGTTTTGCAGTCCAAGGTTGTGAGTTGTGTTTATTTATGCATGCAAGAGGTCGTCCACATAAAACAAGTGTCACAGGACTCAAGACACACTGTCGCCGACACAGGCCAACAACCCTCGCAAGCAAGATCGCCAATGTTATGGTAACACGGTGGAGTTGATGTAATTTTATTGTTTGCATGTCTTTGGAAATACAGCTAGTGTTTAAAGTTTGTCCAGGTGTCTCTTGAGGGAGTTGAGGGTTTCGTGAGGGTCGGGCATGCCTAAGAGTTTTAATGGTACAAAATCCTAATGTTTACATTTCATCTTGACGTTTTCTAATCTCTTGATTAAGCCGAGAAACCTTAATCGATCGAACTAAATATGAAGTCGGCACGGAAGATATGCCAGACGGCTTTATGTTGTACTCAGGGCTGTGGAACACGCAAGGTTCTTTCTCTCGTGACACCCACGCGTGTGGCAATAATCCTCTCGCGCGTGTCCACGTAAAAGAAGAGAGGGCTGGAGTGGTTTAGACTGACCATCGTGTTCAATTTCAAGGATTTTTTAATATATAAAAAACCCGTTAATTTTAATTAGTACTCTTTTCTAAATCGGGTTACTCTAATCCGAAAAAGGGTCCCTATAAAAACATATTTTCTGAAAGGTTTTCGATTGAAGGATCAGGAGGCGCGACAAAAGGCGAGGCTCGTGGTGGTCCCGCGAGTGGCGGAGTTCCTCTCACGTATGCGCACGAAGCAGGGATCGCTTCAGAAGAAAACAAACGGTTTAATATTTCTAATCTTGATCTTTTGCCCCGCTGCCTATTTTCTATTTGTGGTTTAATACAAATAAAACAGGCAACAAAAACAACTATTCTCGCAGCCATACACGCAGACTTAATTTTTTTTTCCAGCAAGGTTGACCTTTGCTTTACTTATCACAATTTTATCGTCTTTTGTACGAATCGGTTTACTTTAGCATTCTCTCTAACCGAGACAAAGAGTTTAATATTTAGTCACCTTATTAATCAAGAAAACTATTGGAAAAATCAAATTTGAGTCATTTACGAATTATTGAGCGCCAGACAGCCAAGGAATAAAGCTCGCCTGTCAAATGGTGGTGGTAATACCATCAGTAATGACCTTGCTTAGTCCGTTTGCGATCTTGCCTATGAGAAGTTTGTAACTTTTGATTTTGGCTGATCTGAGAAATTTTTTGTACGGGAAAACGAAGCCTTCGATGTTGGGGGTCAGACTAAACTCAAGTGCACCATTAAGAGCCAATTAGAGAGAAGAAAAGCGCCTTGTGGGGGAAAACGCCAAGAGTTGGTGAAGATTGCGGATGTAATTATACCTCACCTGTTGACAGCGGATTAAACAGGACCACATACACACAAACTACTACGCATTGCCGGGAGCTGTTTCTTGCCAAGGTACAGGATCAAACAAATTGTCAGAAATTTTCTCCGTTTCGCCTCATCCTGCTAGGAAGCCGCGCTTTCGTTTGAACGATTCAGTACTCCTTTAGGAAATGATTCACAATATACCCAGACAACTTTGGCGTCGACTCCTTTCAGTCTTATAAGTTTATTGGCAAATCGTTTTATGATTTGTTAAAGGCATAAGTGTGTAACTGACACAGAAAGATCCGTTTGCATTCCTTGACTACAAAATTAAGTTGTGGAACTATTTGGAGACAGAATCCGATTCCTCTGGTTTCGAAGCTGCAAGTTGTTCTGATAAAACTAGCTGAACTTGAGGAACGAGAGAGATGACTTTCCGCAGTGTTGGAAAAGTCTGAGGCGACTTTTTGCGAATAAGAAATCTAGTTTTCATCACAATGTAATGCATTCAAACGCGTTTAAGGCCAGGCCGGGCAGGTATTCCACCTAAGCAAACCGTTGGAAGGAAAAGGTCTGCGTTTTCGAGGTCTGTGGTCTGTGGTCTGTGGTCTGTGTTTTGGAGACACCCCGGAAAAGGCCTGTTCGAATGCGTTCATGTTCGCCACGCGCTTCGTGACTTCAGATTTTACTTCACTAGGTGTGTGGAATTGTTAGTTCTTTAAACCAACTGATATCATAATAATTCATAATGACTGGAGTCCTATTGTCGCCACCTGGATGGCCGGAAGACTTCAAGCTAATTATAATTGGATGTAAATGGCATGAAACGTTATCTGTGCGGGTACCACTTTGCTCTGTTCCCACGCCGCACCATCGAAGAATCTGATGTCCATGTACTCTCTTTAATTACGCTGTGGCTGAAGCCATGTTGAGCAGGAGTGAATCAGTTAGGACCTTCGTCAATTCTGAGCTGAGCAAATGGTCTTAAAAAGGTATTGACCAAGTGAGTGTCAAAAGGGAAAGCTAGTTGAAGTGTTAAGTAGTAAAAATAGGCTTCAACACTCATTCGGTTCGGCCGGGTTGGCTACGAATTCTGAGAGGCATTCCTTTGGCGTTCGGGCCGGATTCCGATACCCATGCAGTTGCAAACTAACTTGGTAAAAGCAGTAAGGAAGACTTAAAAATTCCAGTGACATAACTACAGGAGAAACAGGCTCTCGATTGACTTTGTTTGACAGGTTGTTATGATATTAGATCCAAAACTGGACTGCTATTCCATTAACTTCCAACACAATAGAGTAAAATGTTTTGAAAAGTCCTGATTCTTTTGTTTGAGTTATTCCGATTGTTACTGAAAAACACTTCACAAGTGCACAGATTTAAAGATCAGTTAAAAGTCAACAGACTTAAAGGAGCCAGTCAGAGAACTCATCGAAATAATAACTTCGATCTTCACGGAAAATATTTCCTTAAGCTTTTCTTTCTCTGACAGAATGAAAGATCTCATGCATGTTATTAAGAGCGGCAAATGAGATCGCGTGCCCATATGACAGCAATCCAAGGAGGGGCGGTTGTTTCCTTACAGGAAATGTGTCTTATCTTAAACCAATTTAAAACCCTTCATGGTTTTAGTGCTGAACAAACAGTTTATGTTCGGAGAATCAGAAATCATCAAACACAATAGCCGAAAAACAAACAAGAAGATGGTAACGCCGTTGACCCTATCGAAACGTTTAGTCCATGAAAATCGGACTGAAAGACCCTTTTTATGGTAGATAATGGGTTCCAAGTGTTGTTGGATGTTATCTTATCATCGTTTTTAAGCGATGATAAGGTAGTGGGGCTGATTTAGATATCCACTTACTGAGCAAGATAAATTAATCGACTCAGTTGACATTGTTGTCAGCTAAATAGATCTGCAAAATGTTTGTATTCCTTTTACGTGGTGATTCGACTAACCTGCTATTCTTTTTTTTAATTTTATTTCTGCTTTCTTGAGGATTATCTATACGAGATATGATCTCTGATTTCTGAATACTCATAATTAAATAGTAACTGAAATGGACATGGTTCAACGAATAGACCCTTTACTGGACTGCAATGAGCCACGTGCCCTGGCAAGGATTTGAAACAAGTTAGTACAAAATTAGCAACTGATTATTGAAATCAATAAAGCTCAAATAAACGGCCGGCCGCAAGTGCAGTGAAGTTGTCAACTTGACGATATATCTTGGCGGTTGTTAAAACGTACGTGAATGAGCGAGTGAATTCACTTCAAAAATAAACACTGGGCTGCCACCTTTACTTCCCCTTCCCACCCTACCCCTTGGATAATTACAGCTTTAAAAAAATTCCCACGCCCGCGCAGAAGGGAAGACTTTGACCCAGGGATTACCCGTGAAATGGTGTGGTGAAATCTGAAGACCACCAATAGAACTAACACGTTTTTGAGAGGTTATCTCGAATGGTACCGTTTTATTTGTACTGCTTCTAAATTGGGGACTGTATATTTAGATACAAGCTATTCAACACGCTATTCTTTACTTTTCTTCTACTAACTTAAGATGGACGATTGTCTTTGACTTTTCCGATTTTTCGCAAAATAATTATTTCCCTAGTTTGATCGGTTTGTTTTGAACTGATCAGACGTCCACAGCTCTGCGTAAGGGCTGGTTCACACTTTGACATAAGCACATAAGCATAAGCATAAGCATAAACATAAGCATAAGAAAAAATATATGTGTGAACCGGGGTTATATAAGCATAAGCATAAGCATAAGCACAAGGAATGGAAGTTTTTCCATTCCTTGTGTTTATGCTTATGCTTATGCTTATGCTTATATAACCCCGGTTCACACATATATTTTTTCTTATGCTTATGCTTATGCTTATGCTTATGTCAAAGTGTGAACCAGCCCTAAGAAACCTATTTTATAATTCAAACTAAATGATCTGTTTTCCTTAGCTAAAGAAAACATACTTATGGCGACGGTGTGTGGGCAATAAATGAAACAGGTTCATCGGATGTTTCTTATGTCGTTGGGTGTTGAGTGACAATATCCAGGTAAATTCAATTCCGAGTCGAAAAAACTACACAGTCACTTGTAACTGATACGCCATGTGGGACAAGGCTTCCTCTGTGAAGGAAATCTCGCAAGTAACAAGTCCTAGCCTGTTCTAGGCTCTCAGATAGTGGAGGCGGGCGAACGAGACCCTTCATTGCTGGAGTACTACGGCGCCCAGTTTACTATCTGAACGCCTGGAACAGGCTAAACAAGTCCTTCCTCTACGACTCTAAACTCAAAAGTCACAGGGTTTTTTTCCACATGTTTTATTGCCATTTTGAAAATAAAAAAGTGTTTACAAGACTCTCAGTATACTCTATTTACATTTCTGAGCTATTGTTAATTATAAATTACATTTATATTTGTAAACAATTACTATAATTATATTTGTGAACTATTATTTGTTAAATATAAGTACCATTTATATAATAACCACCTGTATATTTTTGTATATTATTTTTAACAGCAATGTATTTCTCAGTTCTATATTTAACGTCTACTTGTTTTAAGAAAACTCGTCACATTCTGGAATCTTATCTTGTTTTCGACTTTGCCATATATGCAATTTTGCAAGAGTTATAAGATAATTCAATAACTCACATTTTTCTAATTTACCAATATAAACATCTTGTAACGTGAATTTTTCCCTTTTACCTGAAAGTACAAACCAGAAGTTTTCAAAATTTTCCCAAAAAGAAGAGTAAAAGGGCATTCGTAAAATAAATGATAGATGGTTTCTGTTTCCACTTATCATGTAGAACATAACCTATCTTAACTAGTCGTTCATTAGTAAAAACAATATCGTCCAACAGTTTTAACTGAAAGCTTCTGATAAAGGTTTCCGATGAAACCGACAGCAAGTTTAGAAAAACCTTTGACACAGTAATATCACCTAGGTCAAAGTCATTTTTCAATTTAGTAAAGCCCCTTGACACTATTCCCTTTTTTGTAATGAGGAATTCATAGAGTTGTTTACTTTTACATAACACAGGATCAAAGACCCGCAGCAAAATTCTAATGAACCAGTTTTTCTGTTATTATCATCCAAAAATTTCAAGTGGCCAGGAATTGCACTTCGAATCCCTGCCCACGTTAAAAAGTTTGATTGTCTCAATCCTGCATTTGTTGTATGACTCTAGACTTCCCTTATCAAATTGCATCTGATTAGTTAATAGGAGTTCCTGCTTTAACATAATTCTGATAATAAATGCTCTTTCCATCTATTTTAATAAGCTTATTATTCCAAATTATATTTTCCGCAGTAAGAGGCAAAGTGGAAAAGGTATTTCTAAAATCATCCAACCACTGGAGGAGTTCACTATATAATGATGAATTAATATTATAATCCCTCATGTTATAGTTACAGCTAATAAAAAAAGTCCCACCATATTTTTCCAACAGGTAATCTAAAAAGGCCTTCCATGGAATTCGGCCCGATGAATAAATTCTTCCGAGCCAAGCTAACCTTAATGATATTATAGACGTTTCAATATCTGTTAACCGAAGTCCTCCAAATTTTATACTCATTGACTACTGCTAATCGAGCTATTTTGTCTGGTCCATTCCACAGAAAATTATATATAATAGTGTTAAGTTGTTTTATAAATTCTTGCGGAGTCGGTAAAACTGAAAACACATATGTCATTTTTGAAAGCAAAAAGGATATATTTAATAATTGTAATTTTACCAAGCAGCGAGAGGCCCCTACAACGCCACAGTCGTATCTGCAGCCGAATATCTTTTAATTTATCATAAAAATTTTCCTGCAATCGTTCAATTTCATTAGATGTGAAAACTATACCGAGTGCTTTAACGGTATTTACCCATGTTAGTCCTAGGGATGCCGCTGTATCATTTCGACAAGAACCGATCCACATAGCTTCGGTTTTTTTTATAATTAACCTGCAATCCGGAACAGGTTTTAAATTGATCTAGCAAATTAAAAATACGTTGAGCATTTTCAATGTCAGGCACAAACACGGTAAGATCGTCAGCATATTGTACAAACTTGAACTCCTCTTTTCCTATTTTAATGCCTTGAATATTTGCTGTACGGATAGCAGTTGCTAGAACTTCAGCAACAATAATAAAAAGATAAGGTGACATCGGATCTCCTTGCCTGACCCCTCTCTGTATCTCAAATTGGATATAAAGTCACAGTTAACACAGCCCAGTTAGGCCTGTATAGTTTGTGCTCGGCAACTTTTCAGTACTTAGATCGACGTCGTTTGGGCAACAAACACAACAAATGACCCATCTTAGGTATAAACACATAAAAATTAGACTAAATTGAGCAGTTTTTTTTGGTTGATATTTAAAATGCTGTAGACGTGTAATTTCGTACCCAGATCTCACCAAGAAGTAGACCAAGAAGTAGACGTGTAAATTCAGTATGAATGTGTGCCCACAAACACTGTACGGTGGTCAATTTACATTTATCAACTCTGTTGATAATACCAAATTTTTGTGCCCACAAACAGGTTGTGCCTAAACCATCCGCTCCAAAAGTACAGCTTAACATTGCTCTAACATTGCCCTCCATTGCCCTAACATTGCTTTGATATTGCTCCAGCATTGGCTGTCCTTCTGGGGGCATGATTTAGGCACAACCGGGGGCACAACCCGCAAACAAGTTAGCAACTATTGATTTAATGTCGCCCACGAACAATACACCGAATTTCCAGCGGTTGTTCATTGATAACTGGACCTGCCATTATCTGCCATTTAAAATTTGTATTTCGAGCACAACAAATGAACACAAACGTTTTCATAAAATCCATGCAAATTTGTAAAATGGAAACAGAATATTCAACAGAACAAACTATAGCGCGAACGTGCCGTGTTGCCGCCTCAACAGGTCACCCCTGGCATGCGCAAACACAAATTTGAACCAAGGCGTTTCGAGTCACACATAAACAGGAAAGAAGAGAAAGGCCAGGGGCCCGTTTCTCGAAAGTCCCAGTAACTTAAGGTGGGACTACACCTAAAAAAGACCCCTTTTTTTCAAGGACTTGTCACATCCACAGTTTTTAATAAAACCATATATCACTGAAAAGCTAATGAATCACAGATTTCATTTTTTTAAATTATTTCTGCACACAGTTTATTTGTAACCAGGTACCAGCAAAATATTGTTACCCCATACTGTGCACAACCCACATGTACTCTAGAAAAGAAATCTTGTTATGGAATGCAGCTAGCTCTGATTTGTTTTTATAAGCACATAGTATATAGGCTAATCATGGGGATGAGCATAGAGTTTTAAAAAATATATAAAACTTTGGTTCCAGCCTCCAGTTAAAGTAAAGAAAAATTTTGGGGCTGAATTTCCACCACAATTTTCTTTGTAACTTTTGACAAAGTAAAGCTACAGAAAAACCCTATGCTCATCCCCAGATATGCTTTGAAAGCAGTAAACGTTGAAAATTTCAAGTCAATTGGTTAAATCCTCTATGAGATATGTTTTCTAGAATGCGCAAAATGCACATTTTGAGAAAAGTGCGATTAAAGTTAAAAAGCTAAAACAAAGATTGTCTGCACAAATTTGCATGGCTATGAACTATCCAATATTGTTCCGGCGCGAGGGCGACCGAAACAAAACTTCGTCAGCATTGTATTTAACATTTTATTCTTTAGTTGTAAATATCTAGAACAAAATATACAAGTGAATACAAGTGAGAACAAACGTAAGGAGAGCGTACAAAATAGGAAAAAAGACGCGAAAGGCTTACCAATGCTGACAGGACGGGAAACACAACGTGAATGAATTCGGAAAGCTACGAGAACTAATATAACTGACGAAATTAACATAAAGTGAGAAATGACAAAGCGTGCGGAATGTGAACACCAACAAAGTGACAATATGCATGTAAAGCGCAATTAACAATCAAATTAAAATCAAAAAACCGAAAAAACCGAAACAAATATCATAGCAAATGTTTATTTCAGCCACTTAGAAGCCTCCAGGTTCATAGGTATTGCCATCAGCCTCCCGTAGGGCATCTTCTCTGCGTGTGCGCCTCATTTGCTCTCCTTGACGGCGCTTCTTTTCTTTAGCAGAGGTCTGAAGGTCTGATTTTCTCAACCGCCTCTTGTCCTTCTTTTCTGAGGCCTTCTGAGTGTAATCCCCTGCTGAAATTGCCAGTCTCTGCATTATTCTTGCTCTGCTGGCAGCTCCACTATGGAAATGACACACAGTAGAAGCAACTGCACATCTAATCAACTTTGCACCATGATGCTTGTGTTTTGGGCAGCGTGCCCACACCAGTCCATTGATGCATTCATTACGATTTTGGGTGGCACCACGCACACACCTTTGGAGCAGCTTAGTTTCACTAAGTGTCATGAATGTTGGCCTCAGCAGTTCAAAGAACACTTCAGGCAAACAGTCACCTGGCTCATAAGTATTTGTTCCAGTGGCATAATCTTGTTGCCATTTACACCACGAATCCTCACCTACAGGGCAGAAGCGATGTTGTTTAGCAGCATCTTGTGACTGAACACTGTGGTGGAGGATGGCAATGATATTTTTCTTCATGGTGTAAACAGCATCATCAACCTCTCGTTCTGTTGGGTTTGCTTTAGTTAGGGTGTTTTGTCTAATGGCTAGACCATAATACTTCTGAAGGCGTTTGATGCGGCTCTCAGAAAGTCGGCCCTGTCCTCCAATGGGTTTGCCATCTTCAAGTTTTCCTTTGGTTCTTGCTTTAAGATTAAGTAGGTGCTTGCCCATGCGTTTTTGCACATGTCCAACACAATCCAGCTTCTCCACCTTGCAGTCACCACCATATATATTCTCTACAGTATTGAATGCCTTACTGTCTCCGTCAGAAACCATCCATTTATACCTTATTTTATGCAGTTCCACAGATCTACTCCAAACAACTCTGGCACCCTCAGCTTCCATTGCAGGTGAGCTTCCATTAAAATTAATGTCACACTCATTGGAAGCAAGATGCTCAACCTGCCATGCTTCAAACTCCTCGTCAGTTTGACACTGAGACCTTTTCATGGTACATTTCCGGCATTCTTTTGAAAGGACGTGATAATCAAGAACCTCTCCAGTGTCTACAGATATAACAAAAACAACTCCAGTCAGAGAAGTAAACCCCCTTTTCGCCCATGTGCCATCAAATGAAACGGCTGCATCGACTACATCATCACTGACTTCATCTCCACTTTCCTTCAGGATGTACTCGCGAACTCTTATCCCTGCCTGTGTCATTTCATCTTTGGCTTCAGCTTCTAAAGCCTCAAGTATTGTGTCTACTTGTTTGTAATAAGCAGTTAGTGACAAACATGGCATGTTCATGATGCTGCAAAAGGTTGCTAGCCCTTCATAGCCACCTCCTGTCTCCAGCGAATGATAGACTACACGACGATTTACGTCAAAAGATTGCCCTCTCTTTGTTATTGTATCTGATGTTTTCAATGGTGTAGCTTCAAGGCAGCAGCTACACTCCACAGAGAGGTCTGCCATTAGCCCATTTCTCCCAGAAGAATTCTCCTTCAGAGTTAAACTCCCTAGAACATAATAACAGATCGACTAAAGTTATTTTGTGCATTCTCATACATGTACATGAGTCACAATATTTATTCACCACGTACCACACAACAGACAGTTACAACTGTAATCTTTAATCAATGAAAACAATTAAGATAGTACTGAAGAAAAGTAAAAATAAACATTCTTAGAGAAAAAAATAAAAACTGCACACTGTTACTAACATATGCTACGAGACATGAACAGTAAAGAAAAGGTTAATAGCAAAACAGATGTTTACTTCTATGTTTTCTCACCTTCCTCACACACATGTGCTTCAGACAATGTGGCATTTAATTTCTTGAGGTCTACAAGTCTGTATCCCTCTCCCTGAAAATCTTTTACATCACAAATCTTTGATGAGCTATCTGGTGAATCTTCTGTTCTCATTTTGAGTCTCGAAGCACTGATGGACGCACTTTCGACATCTGACAGATCCTCATCACGCGGTGAACTCGACGCTGAGTTTGTGACTTCTCTATCCGCACGCGGCATTTTCTTCGCTTTCTTTGCGTATCTCTGCACTCCAGTAAAAGGCTTTCCTTTCTGCTTTCTTCTATATACAGTTTTCTTCTTTCCTCCTGGCATTTTAGACAAAAACTTCGCCGATATAAAACTCGAATCTCGCTCTCACAGTACCTCGACAGTTAAAAACACGCCAGCTTTCAATCCCATGCCACCTCCGACTGGCAATACTTCATGTAAGGCGTTATATAGCTTCCTCTCGAAAATACTAAGGAAATTCTGGGAATTGGATGGACTTTCGAGCTTGAAATTGGAGCACAACTGAAAGATGCTAAGTTGCGTTGCCATGGTAACCAAAAAGTAATGTTTACTAGCTTGTAGAAAACGTATCGTAGGCAACAAAATAAAGCAAATTAGTCTTAAAAACTCACGCCATGGCTTTCATCTATGCCTGAAGTTTCAGATTTCTCCAGAAACAAAAATTGCAGTTTGTAGTCAAATTTTAGGTGTAGTCCCACCTTAACGGGCCCACAAACCATATTTTGAACTCAAAATCTCAGTAAAAGGAGGGTGTGGCCTGACCTCTAATGAAGTCCATTCTGTTTCTTTAGCTGATAACTTCACTATATCATTTTCAAAACTTTTGAAACTCCCATTTGGAATGCAAAACAAAATTGCTTATTAACGGGCCCGGTAATTACCGGGAGCTTCGAGAAACGGCCCCCAGGGATCTGGGTCCAGGTTGCTCGATTATAGAAGTACTTTGTTTTATATTTTGAAAATATTTAACCATGTTTTCAGTCGTTTTAAGTAATTAGTAAGAAGTTCCCTGCCAAGTGTTCGGCTGGAGATTTTGCCTCAGCTGAAGATTGAGTTCGACAGCTGGAGATCATAGATGAATCCTTACGTATACTTGAAGTCAGTCTCAGGAACTACCAATCCTCACAAAACTATCTCTAACTTTACTGAAAGCTTGGGAGGGGAGGGGAGGGTGGAGCCCTAAGGATGAAGGTATTTACGCGCGATTGCCAAACCCTCACTCGAAGTAGCCAGGAACACCAATCCTTACCAAACTCTTATATATAAGTAATAGCAACTTCCTCTTTGAACCCTAGGGTCCTGGACAAGATTGGAACGAGCGAAAGTTACACGGCGTTGATTGTTTAATGTCTGTCCTTAGGTCGAGCAGATGACTTTAAGTACACGTATGAAAGTTACATTTCTTAGATAATGATGTAGGCTAAAGAGGGTTGACCTCCTGTTTATGCTTAACGGAAGCTTGAAAGAATGATTCAACGACCAAGCTCTCACCAAGAGTAATTCAGGTTTTCAGAGTACAGTCGAACCTCGATTATCCGGACCTCGATTATCCGGACTATTCGATTATCCGGACTTTTTTCTCTGGTCCCAATTTTTTCATGAATATTAATTAGTCGTGATCTTGAAAACTCAAAGTCGCAAAAGCCCAATAATCCTTTCAAAAGACTTTTGAAACAGCGTATTATCCTGTGCGCTTTTCAAAATTCGCGAGTGCAACGAGACAAAGAAATATTCTAATGCGTTCAGCTGATATATACATACAGGCTGTGTAGATTTCACAATTCAAATGATGTTTTCTTTGCTGTATACCTTTTTTTCAAGTTTCAAGTTTATTGAGAATAAAACTGAAACATACAAAATATAATGTACCACTGCTCGCAGTTAGCTACAGCTATTCGAGGCGAGCAGTGGCTTGACGCATAGAATTACGATACTAAGTAGAATTACAATACTAAGTAAAATACAACAATACTAATACTAAGTAGAATTACAATTACAATACTAAGCAGACTTACAATACATTAAAATAAACTTACAGAACTAAGTGTAAAGTAGGAATCAGATAATGAAACTAAGAAACCAAGAAAACCAAGAAAACAAAGTTTACTGATATAAAAAGGAAGAAAATAAAATAATGATAATAATAATTGAATGTTGACCAGTATAACATGGGAGAAAGACAGAGATTCATAGGAGAATTAGTAGACAGATTACATGAGAAGCTGGAAGGATGATGCAAATGTAATGAGTTCAGACTTCAAGGCATATTCAAATCCAGTGGATCAATATACTCATTTGCCTCCGAGAGTTTCTGAAGAAGCATATTGTGAATGCTGCGTTTAAATTTCACTTTAGGCGTTTGACGAATTTCATTAGATAAGTTATTCCAGATTCTAACACCATTCCTAGAAAAAGACATGTTTTGCTTGTCTAATCTAGAGTATTCGAGAAAGAAGTTACCTCTTGTTGATGATCTTGTGTTATGTGAATGAATATTATATTGGTAGTTAAATAAATTACTTATTTGAGGTGGAGATGTGTTATTTGAGACGTCATACATTAAGATGGCAACTGACTTGAAGTAAAGAAGATCTAGAGGTAGAAGACTGGAAGAAATGAAGAAGGGTACTGCGTGGGTTTTATAATCACCAAAAAACATGAGGCGAAGGGCACGTTTCTGAAGACGTAGGATTTTGTTTCTGTAGATTTTGTCTGCTCGGCCCCACGCTGATATACCATATAATAAATAGGGTTGAATCAGTGATCTATATATATGTTGTAAAGTATTAAGTGGTACAAAATGTCTTAGCTTAGCAATGATACCAACCGATGTACTTATTTTAGAGGCGATATGTAAAATATGATGTTTTTTTTTTCATGTCTATCTCATTAATATTTATATTTTCGATTATCCAGATTCTCGATTATCCGGACTATTTACTGAGGTCCCGACGAGTCCGGATAATCGAGGTTTGACTGTACTACTGAGCAGGCTCATCTACTTGGAACTCATAGGCTCAAATATCATATCTTGGTGGCCGGAATGGCAGGGTGAGGTTTTTCTTTCGTTCTTTTCGCTTTTTAGTTTTTTTTTTCTTAGCGCCTTCGTGGAAGTAATTTTTGGGCAAATAGTCCACCCTTCACTGGGATACACTCTTTTTTTTTTAAATAAGAACCAGTAAAATTTAGCTCAGGCTCGATGTTCTTATTTTTCGGCCATTTCAGCCTCAAAATGTTCTTATTTTGTTCTTAAAATTCTGTGTTCTCTATGGCCCCAGATGTGGTTATACCGTACTTTACAGTACTTCACTGTAGGGACCCTGACCTACAGGGTGCCTAAACCATAGATAAACATTAAACAGTTGGATTTAATAATTGTAAAGAAAATCATTAGCTTTACACTGTCGTCGCGGACTGATGTTTGTTTGTTGAAAAAAAATTGCAGCCTCAGATTGTTCTTAAATTGTTCTTATTTTTCTAGCGATTTCAGCCTCAATGTTCTTATTAAGTTTGTTCTTATTAAAAAAAAAAGTGTATATAATTGTTTATGTTATGAAAAAAAAGATCTTTATGAATGGAAGTCTGTCGACATAATGCCTAGAATTTCACGCATCTCCCTAGATGAAGGCAGCATTGCCGAAACGCCGGATTTTTTGTTTCCGGTTGTGTAGTAAGGAATCGGAGACGCCTTTAATTCACCCATGAGCGAGCATGATTTTCTGGTTACCCATACTACTTAGCGTTTCTTGCCGCTCTCTATGTTGTTTGTATATGGTCAGTGCTTCGTTCGACTAAACGACGGCAAAACATGCTGGAAGTTGGCTTGAGGGCGACCGCATGACCCATTAACACATACTTTATTCATATTTAAGAGTTTTCTCGTCGTATATTAACGGTGTGTTAGAAATGGAGGTCGTTCGATTTGTCAAAACTTAAATAGTATATTTTTCCCGGAAGTGCATGCGAAATGACGCGGTCTCTTGGATTTGAAGGTTCTACAGACTCGCAAGAATCAAGATTATTTCTCTGCAAGTAAACTCATAACATTGCAAAATGAGTTACGCTTCATCTCAGGAAGATTCTCTCGAGTCCCATGTGAAGGGTCTGCTGTTGTTGAAGGAAATTGGTAAAGGCTCTTATGGAAAAGTCTACAAAGCCGTCTGGAATGGAATGGAGGTTGCAGCAAAGAGATTTCACTGTGCTTTCTTCGAGAACGGCTACCAAGACGTAGTAGATCAGTACATGCAGGACTTTCAGCGAGAATGGGAGGTTTTGAGACTACTGAATCACCCGAATGTAGTCAAACTGCATACAGTGTTGCGTCCGGAGGGGTATTCCCCTATAATCATTACAGAGCTTCTGCACTGTGACCTGGAGAAGTACATCAGAGAGTCAACAAGTTCACCTAAGATTCCAGAGATGAATCTGATACGCATAGCCTCGGATGTGATTGAAGGTCTTCAGTACATGCATGGCTTGAAGCCCCCTGTTGTCCATCGTGACTTGGCAACAAAGAACATATTACTGACAGTGCATGGTGATGCCAAGATTGCAGATCTGGGTGTGGCCAAAGTATTTGCCGCAGGATGTGATATGTATGCTACACACTTGCCAGGTACACCAGTTTATGCAGCTCCTGAAACATACCCTGTGATGAAGCAGTTTCAGGTTATAGATGGTGCAAAGTATGGCCCAAAGGTTGATGTGTTTTCATTCGGTGCTGTGCTTCTGGCTATGATTTTGGGACATGAACCAAAGGTTTGGCCACTGACTCCAACCAGCAAAGGTATTGTATTCATTTGCAGCTTAGTATGTGGTATGTCATTACTGTGAAAGGCCTATCGGCTTGCAAATTTTGGTCCAGGCGACTTTTACAAAATAATATTATAATATGGCCAGTGTTAGAAATGTATGGTCAAATTCTGTAAAGCTATGATTGAGTTGCTTCCGTGAAGTGTCAGTTCTTACTAGCAATTAAGCTATGTCAAAAAAATGGCACGCAGGTGATGAGACTGAAAAAGCAAAATATATTTTTTATTGCCATGGTTTCACTAAAAAAAATAGAGAGTGCATGACACCATCTAAAGAGTAGCTTAATTAAAGTTAAACTTTCCTTTCTGTTTTTTTGGTATTTTGGTCACCCAGGGCTCGAAATAACGGCCGGTCAACGGACAATGTCCGGACTGATTGTGAATTTGACCGGTCAAACTTTCATCTTGCTGGTCATGTTGACCGGTCAAAATTCAATCGCCGTGAACCTGTTATTATTGGGTTGTAGATAACATTAAATGGAAAACATTCAAGTAAAAACTAGTTGTGATTATCAAGGAACATGTTCAGTTGGAGAAAAAAAATCTAAAGATGTATCTAAAAATATTGTTGTTATATCGTTGTAATTTACTTTTATTGTAATGCACTTTAAAGTGCTATAAGCTCTTAGCAACGACTCTTCGGAAATAAATTCGTAACATTTTGGTTTATCAGGGCCCCTAAAAGAGTAATTTATCATATACATTTGACCGGCCAGAAACAATACGTGACCGAACAAAAATGAATTTGGCCGGTCATCCTGACCGGAGACTATCTGAAAATTATTTCGAGTCCTGCACCACTGCAGATGTAAACAGCAATACAAATTTAGGTATAAAACCAAAAAGGTACATGTTCAAACATTGCATTGCATTTCACTTAGCCTTACAAAAACAATAGATGATGAATCCACGACCACCCATCCTTCTTTAAAAAAAATGAACATGTTCATTTTGTACCCTATAAACACCCAAGGAAAAGACCAGGTTTGAAACTGCAGACAGGAGTATTTCACCTTGACAAATGTGGCAGCCGATGCAGAGGAGCTGTTCTTCAATTTTTCCCAGAATCTAAAGTACAATATGTTCATGGCTGTGGCCTAAATTACATTTCATGCAGCACAATGGCTAGCCATCAAAAAGGTTCTTAAAGTGTGGTGGATGCAGCTGTACCTCTATACCTTTTTTTTAAGCCAGATAAAAGAAAAAGCAATTTGTTAAGTAAATATTCAGTTAGAACAATCTGAATATATTCAGTGTTTTAATTTGATATGCTAGAAATAATTTCATATTTTAATTATTAAAATATGATGCACTTCCCAGGCACTTACATTTGTATTGGTTCTTCTCCCAAGGCTTTTAAAACAGTTTGACAATGTTATAGATTCTTAAATTCTTAAGATGTTATTGATTGTGATAGTCAGTGCAAGGATCTGATTTGAGAACTGTGATCTTTATGGAAAGAAAACAATATTTATAATTAGCTAGTTTAAATGTTAATAATACATATCTTTAAACTAAAATGTACCGCTTAAGAACTTGACAAGATTCTTGTTAGACTTCTTATTAAAGATGTTGAGGATTAAGATCTTGTTAAGAACTAAACATGGTCTTAGTTAATAAGATCTTGTAAGACTTAAGAAGCTCAACACTGCAAAAGTAATGTTAAGGCCTTATTAAGATCTTAAATCTTAATAAGGTCTTAATAGGATCTTGTTAAGATATTAATCTGATTTACATCTTGTAAGATCTTTCAAGATCTTAATAAGATTTCCACCTGGGATGGAGAACAGTGTGGAAAATATAGATGCTGATGTTATGGTGTAAAGGGTTAATTAAGTAGTTTATTGCACCCATTTTGAAATCACTTGTCACCCAAGAAATCTGATTGGCTCCCAACAGCGTCATTTATTCCCAAATTGTACCATTTTTTTTTCTCTTAATCACATCCTGTCTTTAAGCCTATCAAAATTCAAAACCGGTTTTCTTGAAGTAAACATGAAATAAATATAAATATTGACGAAAAACTGTATGATTTCAAAATGGGTGTAATAAAGTGGTAATTGAACTTTGTGCTCGTTTGATTTTGAAATCATATGCACTCCACTTAGTTCAATTACCATTATAAACCATAGATATAGAGAGGCTGCTGCAACGAGGAGAGGGTTCAGTGTGGACTGCACAGCACATAAAATTAATTATCAAGAGTAGGCAGCAGAGTCACTAACAACCAATGAGAGTTATTTTAGAGGACTGAATTCATCTGAGAGTGTGTTATATAATTGTAGATGGTGAGACGATCAGTGAACACGAGCGACGAAAAATGGACATTGCTGAGATGGGAGAACATTGTCTTAAAGAACTGGTGTTAGGGTGTTTGGAGAATGACAGCAAACTGCGACCAGATGTAGAGAAAATTAAAGAAGAGTTAGAGAAGCACAAATGGAGAGTGGTGCGAAGATCTGATCCCTGTGAAGCAGATGAGGAAGTTGAGATTGAGAAGGTTGGACGTCAGCCATCATATGATTACAAATTTAAAGTCCTTTTCATTGGAGACAGGGGAGTTGGAAAGTCATGTTTATTTCATCGTTTCCAGAACCCTGCGTTCAATGTGCGGATGAGCACCACAACCCTAGGCATAGAGTTTGACAGGGAGTCATTTAGATATGGCTCCAAGTTTGTACACTTGGAGGTGATTGATACTGCTGGTCAGGAGCAATTCTTTGCTGTTCAAGCAATGTACTTCCGTGGAGTCCATGGCATTTTCCTTGTTTGTGATGTAACAAATCGTGAAACTTTTCATCACGTTCCCAGATGGCTAGAGATAGCGCGACAGTATTGCACAGAAAACAATGCTTTAATTATTCTTGTTGGGAATAAGGTAGATGAAGTTAATGAGCGTGAAATATCTTCTAAGGAAGGTCAGGAAATTGCCAGATGTCATGACCTAAGCTACATGGAAGCCAGCGCATTCAACGTGGAAGGCATTGAACAAATGTTCAAGTCTATGATACAGGTCTTGACAAGGTCTGTTGATCTTGGTTCTATAAAAATTGAGCATGCTGATACAAGTGGAAAGGTAAAGTTGGAAAACTTGCCAAAGAAATCCAAATGCAAGTGTAAATAGACAATCAGTTTGTTCTGCTGGGCTGCTGTTCTCACAGAAGTTACAATCACACACAATTTGCTGTAACACCATCCCTACAATAATATTATTGTTGAGAGTGGAAGAGGGAGGTGCAATAATCAAAGAGCTGAGGATGACATTATGAGGGTGAAAGTGTAAAAAAAATTATATATTTGTTTATTATCCTATCAACATTTTTTACATGGCCTCCTGACTTTATTTTGCTAAACAATTGCTTATTTATTGCGTACAGGCTTGTTTTTGTTTGGTAAATGTTGCCCTGTATCATGAGTGTTTTTTCACTGTTTTGCATTTAGTTTTCGAGAAAGCATGGGCCAAAAAATGAAGCAAAGAACTTAACACTGGTTTCTTTTGTCTTTAGTTTTGAGCGGACAATGCTTAACACTGTTTTGGCCTGAGTTGCCATGGAAGTCGGTTAAAGAAATAAACAAGATCATGCAATCAGTAATTAATTACTGAATTTGCTAATCAGTATTGTTGAAGTGAAACTTTAAAATTAATATCGTACCTGAAAGTGAAGTGAAAATACCAGTTTCATAACATTTGCACTGGCATGAATTGGATCAAATTTCATAGTGTTTTGCTTGTAAAGGAAAGCAATATATATCAGAATGAAAAATTTGGAAACTTTTAATTTTAAATTAAAGTTAGTAGTAAAAAAGCTTCAATTTAACAATATTTTATTAACATGCAATGTAGGTTTAACACTTTTTTTTTTAGAGTTCAAAGATATATTAAGCTTCAATTGCAATCTTTTTCACAACTCAGAGTCATGATTTTTATATGATTTTGAGTTCTTGTGTGGGTTTTTAGATGTTTAGTCTTAATTGACGTGCAATAAAGAATTTACTTTTATGGATTTCATATTAAAGTGTTTTAATTGGAAGTGTTATACCAGCAATTATTACAAGAAGAAACGTACCTTGACAAAATTAATGTCTGCTTTTTGTCAAGTGGAGCATGTTCATACCCACCTCTTGCCTCTTCAACTGAGGGGAGGGGGCTGACCGGAAAAATCCAGACTTATTTCGTCAGACTTGGATCCTTTCCCGTGAGGTGTGCCAGCTTTAGCTGTCCACTATATACCTCTTATGAACCGAGTTCAAGGTCCGTACTGTAAGTTACAAACCGAGTTTTTTCCCGTTCGCTTATGGCCCAAGTGCAAAGCACATGGGCCATAAATCAATGGGAAAAAATGGGGATCCGTAACTTACAGTACGGACTGAGAAAACGAGGTTAGTAAGATATTTATTATATCTCTGAGGTTAATCAGGCACGAGGAAAAGGAAACTTTCAAATTTATCAGGCCATGCAGTGAAGTATGGCCTGCTAAATTGACCAATCACAGCACGTACTAACTGAGATATAATAATATCCTGTAGAAGTACTTTTCATTTTTGGATATTTAGTTCACTAAATTAATTATTTTTTCCACAAAAAGTGGGGTGGCCCTGCCCACCCCCTCCCCCTGCACAGTCCATGCATACTTCCATGGTTGAAGTTGAATTACCTAACAGGGGAGTTTAAGGTGGAATAATAACAAACAAAAAGGATTCATTGTGAAGCCCATACCACTTGAAATGAACCATTATAAGACTCCTTTGGGGCAACCTCGTTCCCAGGGTCTTTTCCCGACCCGCCCCCAAGCCAGGGAAAAGACCCTGGGAACGAGGTTGTCCTTTGGGGGGCATTATTCTGTTTCCATAATAAAAATTAAAAAAATCAAAAACGTTCATGGTCTTTCAAAGGAGGAATATTTTAATGAAGGAAGTTAAGCATTACTTTTTAGTGATATTGTTGCTTTCACAATGTTTTGGCATTTGAGCTGTACCTTGTGTCCACGAGTCCAGTCCAAACGTACTGAATTTTGTCAGAGGAAAACCATGATGCAATGCACCTACAGGAAAACCCGTGATCAATTTCCACCAATGAACGCGCAGATGAACGGTAACTTTGCCGGGTGCCAATTTCATGTTCTTGCAAACCGTCTTTTGATAAATTTTCTCTTGTTTGCGTTTGCCAAACACGAGTCAGTATATACCGCTACTTATCACCGAACGACCAAAGGGAAACTAAATCAAGATTCTCTTCGCAACAGTTCGAATGGAGAAGAAACGCGAATACAAGTCCAAGACTTCTCCGGCGTCTGGTTTCGGTTTACGCTCCGAGGAAGTCCCCCCTCAGTTCCGCGAGCTGTTTATTTGCTCCGGTTACCGTAAGCCGTATGCCTCGGCGTTGGATTGTGTCAAGAGCGCCTTCCAACCATCAAACGAAACTGTGAACGTCTGGACTCATTTTCTCCCTTTTCTGCTTTTCCTGGTTAGGTTCGCGTCCTTATTTTCGAAGTATGGCTTGTCCGACACTTTCGTGTACCCGCTCATCTCGTTTGCTTTGGGGATTTGCGGGTTTCTTTTGATGAGTACAGGCGCTCATCTCTTTAATTCCATGTCTCCCAGAGTACGACATATTTGCTTTTTCTTCGACTATTCAGCAATAAGTGTGTATAGTGTTGGAGCTGGTCAAGCGTTTTATTTTTACAGTCGCTCGTTGCAGGGCGAGAGTTTTCCTTTCAATTCTTACGTGTTTCTGACAATTTCTTGCCTTGTTTCCGTTTTATCGACTTCCACGTGTTGTGCGTCCCGCCACAGATGGTCAAAGATGAAGTATGTTATCCGAACATTCTGCTTTGTGATAGCGTTTTTGTGTAACAGTTCTCCATATCTCCATCGCCTTCTCACTGACCCGTCGCCTCTACATGAATCAGACCAAGAATTGCTTGCGCGTTCATATTTCAACCGACACTGCTGGTTTTACGTCATTTCAGCTTTGGCCAACATGTCCAGAATGCCGGAGCGACTAATGCCAGGTGCATTTGACATTATAGGACACAGCCATCATTTTCTACATATTTTCACAGCATTGGGAGCGTCGGACCAGTTTACGGCAATTCAGATACAAATGGAGTCCAGGCGAGAAGAGTTAGAACGCTTTCCAATAGCTACCTTTGGAAACAGCCTGGGATTAATGCTTGTCATTTGTTTTATAAACTGCGTAATTGTTTTATGGTTTGGCAAGAACTTGCGATCGGACAAGGAAGAGGAACACAAAATGATTTAGTTAATATAACACTCTAATTTTGTAAATAGTGTCTTGTTGGAACTGCTTAGCCATATGATAAATTTTGCGGTTGGAAAATAATCAAGTAAGACCATACCCTATCACGGACTCACACCAACTGCGAATTTAAAGATTATCAGTCGAGAATAAATCACAGCTTTTTTTTCAAGAATATTAGTTGTAGCAGAACCGGTCATCAAAACTAAAAAAGGGAGTATTTGATAAATTGGGGCTTCTTAACTTGACATAGGCGAAACATTTAATTTAGTTTTGTGTAGAAGAAGTAATAAAATATTTATCTCAAAATAAATCTTCTTGAAAATCATGTGTAAAAAATTCCACCTGCTAGCCCAGGTAGCAAGGTAGTACTTTTGTTTGCTTTAAAACTGACTATTTTGAAAAATTCTAATTTTCTACTGAAGTCTTACAGTGACTTTTATACAAATTAAATAAATGCATTATTTGTCTTCAAATAAAATTTATGCGACAATTTAGCCTTACATATAGTTTATGAATACAGTAATGTGGAAAGAGGCTAGGAACATGGAGTCAAGGGTACTGAGTTGAATTTTGAATTCAAGATGGTGTCTTTAGGTAATGTATTTGTTGATCGTCGTATAATGGATGTCGCGTTCTTCGTCTCGTTGACACAAAAATTTTTCCTCAGCCCTCCTCCTCCCCATTCCTGCCTCTTCGTTGTTCTATAGTTTGTATTTTCCGGGCGGTTGATTGCTCTCACCTTCGCCGGCAATACATGTATCATGAATTTTTCAGTTTTATTTGTATTGGATTTCCAGAGCTTAATAAACCGGTTATGTGCAAAATTACACATAGCCATTTTTTCTCCATCGTGTTGTTTGTATTGTTTTTCCGTATGGAGCACAGCACATATTTCATTCTGAGTAAGGTTTGCCATTTTGTGGGTGGATTGAAGCATGAATGTTTTGGCAGGACAGGAATCACTCATAGACCAGGGACCAGCTGCCTTGGATTTCATTCAGGAGCCCGAAAAATAATTGGCAAAAATCTTTATGCTAATAAGATGTGATACCCTTCATGTTGTTACTCCTCATGTTTGATGTTGTCAGTTTTGTCAGAAATTTATGCCCTATTTTATAGCTGTGTTTAAAACAATAAATAGGCATTACAAACAATATTTTGTTGTAATTACTCGATACGTTTAAATCTGACCTCAATTTGGTCCAAAAGAAATAAGAATGAAAATTAAATATGATTTGTTTCTGCATCCATTGAATTGAATTTTTGCCTTAACTGCCCAAATTTTAAGTGCAAAATTCCCTCCGATTATTACTTCCTAAGGTCAACCTCCCCCTCCAAAAAAAAAACACTAAGAAACCTAGTCCAGGGCTTATCATAGGCTACCCTGCGAGCAGAGGTCTCTTCGATCTTCCTAGATAAGTCGGGACTTATCTAGGAAGATCGAAGAGACCTCTGCTCGCAGGGTAATCATAGGCATTTCTGATGTCAAAGACCATAGAACTACAGAGGGGTCTCTGGTTCCTTCCACTAACTGTGGAACGACACAACAGAAATGTATCTGTCCTAACCAGTCGACTAGGGCTACCATCACCACTCAAGAGGGTTGAATTTAATATCAGATAACCTGGTGAAAACTACCTAATAATTATGGGGTGGGGGGGGGGGGATTTTCGAGCAGCATGAATTTTTTTCTTTTATGTTTTCCTTGAATGAATATATTTTTTGCAAGATGTTGTGTTGATGTTGGTCTACTCTGCATGCATGAATTTTTTTTGTTCTTTCGACTCCCCCCTCCCCCCCCCCCCCTCTCTTCTCCCTCCCATAACTTTTCTATTAGTCCGTCCCTAAGAAGGGGAACTTACTCCAGACGCGTCATGTGACTGAATCTTCCCCAGCTAAAACTCGGGAATATCCGGTGATATTTCCCAAATGCGCTTTGCAAAAAATATTTGAAGGATAATAGACACAATAGTATCCATTTGGCTTTAAAACAAGTGTGTGCCTTGGACATTATCAAGCAAGCGGTTGCCCCCTGCCATACATTTCTCTGTAGAAATTAGCAAGTTTGGTGTCTGACATTGTGACGGATTCTTATGAAACCTCGCATTTTTACTAAACTTGGTATGATAAATCGATCGTGACATCTTCAAAGTGGTCCATTCACCCAAGCGTGTCCGTCACGTGTTAATAAGTGCATACGTTATTTTTCTGCGTGACAATGGCGGCTGGAGAGTACCTCATTTGCTTCGCTGAAAAGTGCCACAAAGAAGAGATTAAACAGTACTTCATTGAATGTTTAAGTGGAGCTAAATTTATTGTAACGCGAGAAGAATTTGAACGCAGAACCTTACTAAGTGTCAGTGCTCCGTTCGAAGTACTTGCTCAGAAGGTTAGAGAAGTGGTAAATGCGCAAGCTAATTTCAGCCTTAACATTTTCACAAGGATAATATGAATCAAAATAGATACTTTACTTCCACAAACAATTTTTCAGGCAGAGGAAGTTGGGCTAGAGAAAACCGCAAAGGATGGCTCTAAGGTAAATTATTGTTTCATTGCTGGTTTGCAAGTGACGTTACGGCAGCCATGTTGGTGGTCAAGAACAATAACTTTTCTTTCCTCTGGGAACTTAATCCTATTTTTAGGTTAATTCTTCGAAAAAAATTTCTTTTGTTTTGACCCCCAACATGGCTGCCTTGTCACATGGTTGCAAACCATGAATAAAGCTATATTTAAAAAAATTAATGACCTTAATTAAGCTAATTTGTACTTTAGAAACAATCAGAATGTTATTATATACAGGTGTCATTTTACCTGCTTCTTCTTTCAATTATTGTGGGTCGCCTTCACATCATTTTTCAATTTTTTTAATTCGTAAGAAGCAGAAATGAAGTACTCAATGAACCTGTGTTTACCAGACAAGTTAACCAATAGCCTTCCACAGTCATGAGACTGCGTCGCAGACAGTGAACATACTGGCGGTATACACACTAAATCCTGGTTTTCACCAAGGTCTTGAGTGACAAGTCTGGCTGAACTGCAGGCTATCTACCGATACCAACCCTGTTCCAAAAACCAATAGAGTTTTATTTATAAAGTGCATGTATGATTAATCGGTCAGTATAAAATGCAGACGCCAGACAGGGTGTAAAATGCAGACTGACACCAAAACCATCTCTGTCAAATACACAATCAATAATATCAATGAATGCTAGTGTCACGCAATCGCCTTTCCAAGGTTTTCCTGACCGAGAATTACCCTGGGTATCAGAGGTTATTTTTTTATGTTTGGAGGAGGGAAATTATGTGGCAAAGCCGCAGACTCTTTCGCTTGTTAAACAGTTAGAAGCCTTGTCACTTGCATCGTCGATGTCAACCACCCCATAACATGATATCTTGCTCAGACTTCACAGAAATTATTATTTATAGCAATGTGAACAATTTTCTTGTGTAGATGAATGTGAATATATGAAATCATCTATTTGAATTTCTTACAATAGCTACCCAAAAACCAAAATGCATAAATGACATGGAATGCCAATCACATGTGCCTGAAAGCACACCTAGACATGTTGCATGCTGTAAACTAAACATTTAAGCCACAAAATACATGAAGCCAAGCTGTCAATATTATCCAGTATTTTCAATCCACCAATGAGAAACGGCCTCATCAAATGAAAGCCAGCAAGTTGAACCTAGGAAAACCAGCTATTTTGGATGATCGGAAAGGCGATTGCATGACATTACTGTGAGTTAGAAATAAGTTAGTGCAATAAGTAATGAGACATGAAATGGCATCATGTTATGTATCAACAGCGAATAGACTGAAGGGTATCAATGAACAGTAATGAATTAATTTTGCTTTCATTTCTCTCTTAGATCCAAGAGTTTGTTGTTGAAAAACTCAGTGATTATAGTGGAAGTGAATATCGGGAAACCTTCTTAACCTCAGCAGAAAGGGCACATTTGCTTGAACTCTGCCTCGAATCTGTTCAGTACAACAAAGTAAGTAACAGTTTCGATCAGTTTTGATAAAATTAATGTCATCTGGGCTGGATTAGTATTGTTTTTTGTTACATATATACTTACTAATATTCAGTTATCAGTTGATACAGTGTATGGCACTCCAGAAAGCTGCAATCTTTATCAAAGGGACCAATAAATTATATGTAGTAACAGCAAGTACATTTTATTATCATAACAGTCTTAAATAAAATCTCATGTCTATGTTGCAGGTAAAAAGTCTTAACCTAGGTTGATTCTCAAATCCCTTTGTCTCCTAGGCCTGAGACAAAGGAAATTGATTTTTAACCTAGGTGAAAAATTTTTTACCTGAATTTAATTTTTAACTGCAACATCTATCTTTGGAAAATTGTTTGGAAACATCAAATAATTGATTTTTGGTTATTTGATTTCTTTTTTTTTTGGTTTTAGGAAAAACTAATGGCCTATGGAATAAAGTTCAGGGGGGAAGATGCATTCATTACAGACTGTCTTCATTCCAAACCACCAATCTTGGAGTCAGCTTTTCCTCTTCATCAAGCTCATGAACAAGAGAAGATTTGGAAAAAAATGAAGCAGAATGTGATTGTGTGTCCTTTACAGGAAATAAGGGATTACTATGGTAATTTACATAACTCAATCTATTTGACTCTAACACTGGTCAGTTATTGATACTACCATCATGAATGTAAATTAACAGCTAATCATTACCATCAAGTCATTAGATTCAAACATTGTTCATTGTTAAAGCTGGATGTTAATTTCCTGGCATTTTGGCTAGTAATAGGAGGTTACAGCTGATCAAGGGGCATTGGCAAACAGTACATTTTAACTGCTTTAATGGTTTGTGTATACCTAACATGATCCTGCATCAGTTGTGTTTCCACAGGAGAAAGTGTTGGCTTTTATTTTGGATGGATGACCTGTTTCACATGGACCTTAGTACCAATAGCATTTGTGGGGATACTGTTGCATTCTTTCAAGCCTCGTAATGTGACCGTTGACGACAACCCTCTGCTGCCTTTATACGAAGTCCTTATGGCTTTCTGGGCAATTAGTTTTCTTACCGTAAGTAACTTCAATGTCTTGTATCATCAGTGTAACAGAATTCATTCATCTTTGTGGGCACTGAGACATTGCAGTCAATGCCTTTGGAAAAATGCAAGTATCTGTTTAAAGTTGTGTTTTTGCAGCTGTACATAAAGAAACAGCTAGGAATTAGTGCTTTAGCTAAATAAAATAGGCCGGCACATGAGCTCCTAAGGGTATAAATTTAATTATTGAACCTACGGGTATGTAGTGCATTAAGTATCAAAATTTTATTAATTAATTTTAATTTTTTTACAATATTTTATTTTTATTTGACTTCTAGATATGGAAACGAAAAGAGTCAGAATTTTCTTTCCTGTGGCGGACACACGGTCTGGAAAGTTCTGAACGTCTGCGTCCAGAATTCTCTGGTGAAATTCGACCAAGTCCTATCACTGGCCAACCTGAGAAGTATTTCCCCAGATGGAAAAGATGGCTGCGTTATGGTTTAAGTTTCGTCCTAACTTTGCCAATCCTCCTCTTGGCTGTTGGAGCAATGCTGTGTTCACTAAACTTTAATGGTTACATCAAACATAAAGAAAGTCCAGTTTATATCGCTTCTTTTGCTTACTTTGCAGAACCAGTAAGTTTAATTTCAAGTTTTTCTTTCATTCCTGAAGTCACAAACACACTGAGTCACTGTTGTGGTTGTTAGTTTGCAGCTTTAGATGAAATCCTAATTTGTGACCATTTGAGTAAAAATGGTTTCTTGTTAGTACCATCCAAAAGTGAATTTAACTACTTGTATACTGCGTTAGGTATTTACACCTCAGACTGCTGCCACTTGGATGATTCAACCCAGAGTTACTTTATTGTAGTTTTGTTCCTCATTATCCTTTTCAAGGTGTTTGTAACTTTTGATGCTTATGAAAGCTTCAGCTCAGTACTTTCAGATCTCTAAATACATGTGGTAATTTTCTAACTGTAAGATAATTAAATTATTTTGACTTTTTGACTGTGGACGCAGAACTTCCTTATGATGCTGTTTATTG
>OX419342.1:25846406-25847851 GCA_948470475.1 Galaxea fascicularis | reverse complement strand
TTGTATATTGTGTTAGGGACCGTTCATTTTTTTAGGGATAGGGGGGGGGGGGGGCTGGTGGGATTTGGGGGAATGCCATGTAGCAATTGTATGATCCCCCCTCAGCTTGCCAATTTTCTCACATGACCCCCCCTCAAAAAGGAATTTTTTTGGGGTTGACCCCCCCCCTCCCTCCTCCCAAAAAAAGTTGCACCTGGTATTTTAAACTTTAATACGTATGAATATCTTGATTTGTTTTGAACTGTTACATTCCACTTAACGTGATAGCAATTTTTGATATGTGCTTGCTATGAAGTAAATACATTTTTACAAATGTATCAAAAGCTGTTTTTTTGACAAATCTCATATCATCTCAAAAGAATGAAAAGTCAATTTCCGATCTCCTAGTTAGGGCTCGTCCTGAGCGTGTTGTAACTGGCCGCTCATGATGTTTCAAGGTGTAGACAGGCCAAACACGACTCCTATTGGTCAGGAAAGGAAATTCAAAGACCTCAGAGCTTTGCTCCGACGAGTACATCTTTCAAAGACCTCCCTTTTCTATATGAAATAAGGGGAGGATCTTTGAATATTTTTCGTAGTAGGGGCTGGTTTTGTATAAGATGCCATTTGTTCATAAGAATATGTTTGAGATTAGGCATTGATGGGCGGTATTCTGTAAGAAACAGCAAAATTCTTTTAATCCCATTGCCAACGAGCTTCCCCATTGTCTTCTTTACCCCCCTTCCCTGATGATCCCTGAAGCCTGCGTAAACGTGGAAGATGTGGCCACGCTGTTGTTTAAACGAGATGCACCATGCATTGCTTATCTCCTGTAAGGAAACTATTTTAGCAATGCGGCAGGAAGCAGGATGCTCACCAATCTTGAGCCGGATGTTAGGGACAGGGTGTACTGCATCCTGTATCCTGAAGATTATGGTACGGAAGACACGAGTGACGAGAAGGAAGAAGACGACGAAGAGGAGGAAGAAGACGACGACGAAGAGGAGGAAGAGAATGACAAAAAGGAAGAGGAGGAGGAGAAAGAGGAAGGAGACGCGTGAATGTTTCAATGATTTGTACGAGAAAGACAACAGAATCTCACAAATTAAAAACCTGTTACTATTAAAGCGCTGTTATTTTATACTTTAATAGTTTTTCGATATAAACGTTGTTATAAAGGAGTTTGTTAATTTGGAACTGTTTTAGAGTGATTTTACTTAACCTGTGAAACAGTATCTAACTATCAGTGTGAAAAAGTTATAATTAAACAAAAGAAAACAACAGAATTAATGTGTATTATTAATTGTGTTAGTAATTGTGTAGTATCTATTTCACAGGTTATGTAAAATCACTCTAGCATAGAACAGATGTTCATATTTCATGAATAAAGCAGAATTTCTTATCAATTTGTGAAAACTTCATTCCACTTTTTTTTTATCTCAGAATTTCGCCTGACCCCCCCTTTC
>OX419342.1:25816406-25841406 GCA_948470475.1 Galaxea fascicularis | reverse complement strand
ATAGTCTTGAATCCAGGTGATGAAAACATGCACCAAAACTGCATTCTGTGTAAATAAAATTTATTTTCATTTAACCTTAATGTTTACAGTTACACATTAACAGTGGTAAGCTCAGACCCCTTGAAAAGTCCATGTCCCCAGCATCATCAGTGTAACATGGTCTTAATAATATGTTCACCAGGTTTTTTTTAATTACTTTGTTGTTACTTACAGGGCATCCAGTATTGGTGTGTGGTACAATGTGTTGTATGCCATGATGGTTCTCTCCATGCTTACAAACAGTTTAATTGTTGGATTCTCTTCTGAGCAACTTGCTGTATGGTGTCCCTGGATGTACGAGACTATTGACAATGACCAGTATATAATTTATGGATATGGAAGGTAGTGTAAAACTATAAATGGACAAAATGCCAAGTGAATATTTTCTTTCAAAGAGTGGATCTTTTATAAGCTTTTTTTTCTGGGAGTGTTAACATTTCTTGGATGAAATCTTGTGTGTGCTCTCCAGGTTGTTTACAACAGCAGCTCAAAGTAGCTTTCCCCATGAGTCAGTGTACTTACATTTTAGAAGGTTTTCATTGAAAGAGAGTTGCATGAGTGTGGCAGCTACATCATTAATAATTTAGTTGAAAGTCTCAATAGTAACATTTTGAATGTCTGTTTATCACTCCTTTAGGTATGTTGTGGCAATTGTGTTCTGTATTGAGCATTTCCTGATCCTTTGTGCTGTAATCGCAAGGTGCTTGGTGTCAGAAAAACCCAAGTGGGTGCGAATTGCCATTGCAAAAGAGGACTATGAGAAGAAACAAGAAGCAAAAGAGAAGAAAGAAAAGACAGAGTAATCAGCACTATTATTATATTTCATCAACATCAAAATAATAATTAGCTTTCATATCAGACTTCTTTAGTCTTTTTTTTCTTTACTTTTGTTTTTCTTTGTTGGTGAAGAGTGGTAGAAAGTATTGTTAAAGATTTCTTCCAACGGGTGTAATCAAAGATATGTAGCAAAGCAGATGTTTTGCACTGTTTTGTCATGAAATGAAAGTTTTACTTTGGCATAAATTATTTAAAAGTGATAACTAACCTTCAAGAGACAACAAGGACATAATGTTATATTGTAATTCAACAGATTAAAGTTTGTTATGTACACAGGACAATTAGCACTGAATCAATAAAATGTAACTACATGGGATAGCCCTTTTTCCCTTGACTTGTTCCTTTCTGTTACATGATTATTTAAGGAAAGGCAATGATTCTAAACTTGCTTTAAATTACGTTTTAATCATCCTGGATTTAATTTTATAATAAGTATGTCTCCATAAGTGTCATTTATTTATATTCTACATTTAAACTGCCAGGCTCAAGGTATTTTAAAAGTGAATTATTCATGCAAATATTTCATCCCCTGAAAACAAGTTTATTTCTGGCACTGTAGATTGGCCTGGTGAGGTATCCAGTCTTCTTCCTTTTCTTTTCAGTGAATCTCTTTCCTTTTTTACCAGTGGTGAGAAATGAGGTACAACTTGTTCTGCAGAAAATTAACCAAAGAGTTAATAATATTGCTTGTTATGTTTTTCCACTTTTAATGAAAAAGAAGATAAAATTCTGCAATATAACTATTTTTGGAATACATCCAATGATACTGGACCTTGCAGCCGATGTATTCCAGCTATTCCTAACACAAAACTCCTTTGAAAATGTTAAAAGTAGTCTCTTCTCACCTCAAGAGGTTCCTTGGGCATAGACCTCCAAACCCTTAAATGCTGAAATTTTATTGAACAGAATTTTGTTTGAACCCTTATTAACCTCCTTCTTGAAGGTTGAAAAGAAACAGTCGAACTGGCCATGCTGGTGAGGATGTAATTAAACATACTCGTAAGTAAAATGTTGGTTTCGAAGTATTATTGGCCATACCTTTATGCAAAGTTGAAGAAACGGCTGGATGAGGTTGAGGTGTTGGTGGAGCTGAGATAGATGGGACAACTGGTGTTGGTGAGCCAAGATTTGGATTGATTGTGTAGGCTGCTCCTGTAGTGATATTTCTTCCTGTATTTACAAGGCAGATACATGTTAAATGATGTCAAGACCAAACATGTTGCAATAAAATAAGTGATTAAGCAGAATACAGAAGAAGAAGTAAAAAGAAGTGAAGATTAGAATAATTAAATACAGTTCAGGAGGAAGCCTAAGAAATTCACCATTCTTTTCTAAATGTTAAAGTTCAACTTGACGACAAGGCATCTACTAGGGGATATAAATAAGCTTAACAGGAAGAATTAATTTTCAAATTCAGTGGTGTCCTCCAGGTGCAGGTCTTGCTATTAAGAACAATGTGACTGTCTTTGTTTCGCTTGATTGCCTCATGCATCAATCAGTGGCTTACCCCTGGGGTCCACCCCCAGGACACCCATGGGAACTCAGGGGCATTTGTTGAGATTCTCAGATATTTGCTGCCCAAGAGTGTGGGGGAAAATATCACTTTTGTTCATAGAGATTGCACCCAGGGGGCAGACCCTGGGGATTTGTTGGTCAGCGGTATACTTCTAGTAGAGGATCCCTTCCTTTGTTTGCTTCAAGTGCAAGGATCTGTCGGTGATCATACAATATGAGTCCCGCAGAGTTAAAAATTAGGGATCCACGGGAACTCCAGCCACCTAAAGTTGAGGGTCCTTTTCTATTTTGAGGAGTCCAATCCTGGCTAGTACCTAATTGACCGAATTTCATGTGCATCCCAGGGACTCACAGCACTCATAAACCATACGTCTTTTCTCCATTTTTAGAAAGAAAAAGAAAAGAAAGAAACTCTATTTACCGAGGGTAAAACGCATCATTGTCGGTAACCCGGTAGTTTACACAACGGCCCTCAAAACCTTAAAAGAAAGTTAAAATATATATATATAGTGCAACTAGTTGGTCAAGTGGAGCCAATTGCACTAAAATACAACAAACGAGGGTCTTAGCAAAGCAAACAGCTGGCTTTTGTGCGTTAACGGGAACACTGGTCCTTATTATTGCACCCAGGGAGTAGGGGATTTGTCACAGTCAGAATTCCTCTGCCCTATACCCAGAGGGATTTAATGAGGTTTGAATGGGCATTTGGACAAATCCCCCAGGGTCCCCGGGGGTGGGCACCAGGGGGAAGCCGCTGATTGATGCATTACCGCCGTTTAAGTGCTGGCCATCGGTAGAATGTCTGTTGTTCCTCTGGTTTTCAATATCAGGTACAAATGGAGCCGGTGACTGCGCAGTCTGTAGCATTGGTGGCTGTAGAAATGGCGTATTTGGCACGTGGTGGTATACAAATGGAGACTGGGGGTAAGCCATCGGTGTTGCCATTGGTGCTTCTGTACTGTAAACCAACTCAAAAAAGAAAAGATTGTACTGCACTTAGCCTAAAGAAAAGCTGTTGAGTCTTTGTTACGGACAGAATCTTTCAACGAGCCCCGATACTTCTTGAAAGGAAAATAGTTTTCCTTGTATAAAGTAAAGGAAGCCGAAGGTAAAAAAAACTGGGCCGCTTATGGCTGACCTTGTCTTACCCAGTAGAAACTCTTAGGCTTCATGAACCACCAATTTCTGCTGCACGTATTTCAGCTGCCAAGGACAAAGCGAACTTTTTGTTTATGTTTATTTCTTGATTGTGGCTCCCAGAGTCCGGTGAACAAGTTTCATTTAAGCTTATACAGCCTGCCTTTTGTTCATTTGAAGGAAACGTCAAAATGCCAAGTAAGCTTACAAATTGTCCGCTTTTTTTATACAATAACTTAAACTTTAACCTTACTCTTACCTGTTTCTCAGAATGTTCCGCAGCCAGGAATTGAATTGATTCCTGTCTTCTTGTTTCTGTAAATAGACCTCGCACTGGTTCCCGCTCTAAATTCCCGCCATTTATCATCGGCACGAGTCGGAACTCAGCGAAAAGGAAATCGGAAAATTTGACCAATCAACAACGCTAGCTGCAGTCGGAAAAGTTCGGAACTTTACGTCAGTCTTTACGGCTGTTGTTGTGTTGTTGTGTCGGTCCGCTGAAATTTTCTTAAAAGGCGTAATTATTGCCCATAAAAACATTTTTCCACAGATATAATTGTTACTCTATCAAAAACGTTTAGTTGAGTTTAAGATCGAGATCATGGTGAACGGTTAGATTGTTTGCATTAATTTTAAATTGAATGCAGACGGCTACGACATCAGCCAGTCCCGGTGAAGTCAAGAGCATCCCATTGCCATGTTTGGCAGGAAAAAGAATGCTATAGCCACATATTCAAAGAGTCGACCAGTTCAAATTGCAAAGGACTGTCATTTCCCAACGCCAGAAGCACAAGAGGATTCCTGGACACTTTCTTCCAGAGGAAATATCCCGAAGCCAGGGACACATAAGAAAGGCAAGTACTGAGTAAGGGCAGTGGACATTAATACATTTAACTTCCTTTAAAAAAAAACTGATGTCGGGAATGTATTAACATTGTTAATTGATTTTAGCTCAGCTGTTATCTCAATTATTTGCAAAATGTGTTTTCCTGAATTAGCTGTAGAGCTCAGTTATTAGGAAAGATTAAACCACAGTTTCAGGGAGCTGAAAGCTGTTGATGTTTTTCTTTTGTATCACCTGCCATTACTAACACCCCCCCCCCCCCACACTGTGACACCCTCTCCCACAAAAATTTTACCAGCCCCTGCCCAATGATATCAAAACATATTTTCAAATCTGTGATGGCAGATTTTTGGACTACAGAAGATTTGAATTTAATACAGGCTTCATTTAGAAATTATAAGATCCCAGATTGCTTTTATTCAGGAGACTGGGGATTCTTTATATAACTGAGAGACACCTAGGCAATCTAAAAGAGTTGGCATGTGGGTAACCCATAACATTAAAAGCTATCATGAACACCTTTGATGGTACATTGATGTTGGAAGTGAACTTGGGTGTGATAGGTTTATTTACAATAAATTATTGCATTGCAAAAAGTTAGTGACAGCTCCCAGTATGTAGATCTGTGGACAGTTAATGGTGACAATACAATGAGAATGAATTTGACTGCTTAAGTGAGAGCCATCAACGCTATAGTGACATTAGTTAACTAAAAGTCACGATTTGCAGCAATAACATTCTTAGGAAACGTTTATCACAGGTACCACATTGTTGAATAGTTGAGGTCATCAAGACCCAAACAATCAAAATATGTTTGATTTATTGTTGTATACATTTTTAGCAAGTTCCAAGTCATGGCTAACTCCAATAGCAGGACGTGGCTCTAGCCTTGCTCTTCGAAACATTAGTAATATTCCATTTGCAAAGTCTTTGAGCAGAGCACCATGTGTGTCAAGCCAGGAGCTACATCAAACAGGTAAGAGATTTTGTCATTCTTACATTACACTTGTTTGGCTTTCATTCAGTACATGTGGAGAATTAGGTGGGTGTGTCAAGCTAGAAAATGAAAATTTGGCATCCAAGCTTGCAGAGCATGTTTTCAGAGGTTTGGTGAATATTTAATGAATTTTTCAGAGGGGGGATGTCTAAAGTCAGAGATAAAAATAAGTTTGGCTACCTGACTCAATAAGGACAATATGGTGAAAAAGTCTGTCAACTAAATGGGACGACTGCTTGTTTGAAAGCCAAGTAACAATATATTTTCTTTGTGTTTGAAAGTGTTCAGCAATAAACTAGAATCAATGCTCTCATTAAAATGCCCAGGATTTGCATTTCTTATTGCTCCTTGCACAACTGCATCCTAGTTGTTGTAATTCTTCAATTACACTTCAAAACCTATTTGAAGTCTCACAAGTTGATACGATATCTCTAATCAAGGATGGCGCCTAACATTATTCTGGTTTGCCTTAGTCTGTTTTTTTTTTTTTTTTTCAATCCTCTTACATTTTATCACAGATTTTCTTTGGACATCAAATTTGGAGAGTTTGCCCTGGTCTTACACTGGTACTTTGTTTCTCTGCTATGAGACCATATAAACAGAGGATTTTACATGGTTGCATGGGGATACAAATTTTATCTTTGAGTGCAGCTGAAATGTAATGTTCTGTTTATTTTATAGATGCTGATGAAATTCCATTATAAAATAACTTTTTTTATTCCTTTTCAAAACAGCAAAATAGTGCAATTAAAGTCATGGTCACCGATTGCAAAATGCCTGTCACAAAAATGTTATGAAACTTGGATATAAAGTTGTTAAGGAGAAATAAAGACATTAATGCTTATATTTTCAGCTCCAAAAAGTCAAAATTCTAATGAAGAGAAAAATTCTGTAACTGTAATTGGCTAATCATGTTAATAACCATGGCAACACCAATATCCTCACACGTGAAAGATAAATGTTATTCACCGGCTGGGAGGTCCGTATTGGGAAAAACTGTGCCCGAGGTCTCGAGTACAGCCCAAGGCTGCAGGCCGAGGGCCGTACTCGAGACAGGGGGCACAGTTTTTCTCAACAGACCAACCAAGGCCAGTGAAAAACATTTTTATTTATTTCTTAATTCTATTTTTAGAAGGTAGGAGAAACTATTAAGAAAAACTAGAAGAGTCAAGTTTTTATTTTACACATTGTCTCATCAACGCGTCAACAAATGTACAATAAAATGAATTGGTCAGGAATATTTTTACACTGTGTGAAGTTTCGCTTTCAAAAGTCAACAAAGTTGAACAATAACACTGCTCTATTGCAAAAAACATTAAGACAAATTGAAACTTTGCTCTTTCAATTCGCATCTTCACTCTGTGCTTAGCGTAGTTAGTTACCATAACCGTGGTAAGGAGATAGGAAAATACTGCCCGCTCCCAGAACCAATCAGACTGCACGATTCTCAGGATACCGCCCGCTCACAATCAAAGAAATAAATAAAGAATAGTATCTTCACTGCACTAGGTGTAGATATGATTTTTTAGTAAAAGGAAAAATCCTGGTATTTCATCAGTATCTATATAATAAATATATATAAACACAATTTCATTTAAGGATCAAGGTGGTTTATTGTCAGGGAATTCAAGTTGTACCAATATTTTTTATTTACCACAATTGCTGGTAATCTTGAAATCTTGCCGTTGTCGACAACGCGACAGACACCGCTGCTTGTGTCAACTTGTCACACAATGCCTTTTTCATCTCTCACACTCTGATGACAAATATCATTGTCAATAAGAGTACAGACAATGCTAAACCACATTCGATTTGTCAATTTCCTACACATTTTAGACAGAAGACTGGTCTCAAATGGCACTTTACCTAAAAAGGTTTGCTTCAATGACGAGAAACATTGCAGACAATACAGGAAAGAGTTACAGAGGTATTGATATCATTGCATCTTTTGTTCATATTGGACTTAAGTAAGTTGAATGAACCTGACAGTGATTAATTTGAGCCATTTTTGTATCATGAAAACTGATCTGGACTTGTGGTATACCATCCTTCTGATCTCTGTCATTTCATTTCAGAGTTGGACAAACCAAGTGTGGATCTTCAAAGATATCAAAAATGTTTGTCTCAACAACTACATATTCCTCTAAATCAATGTCTTGCTGCTCATTGCATGGTAATGCAGCAGCATGCAGCAGCAGCCATGTGCTTTCTACTGATGTCAAATCCATGTCCCTGTGCAAGTCTCCTCTTGAGAGAAGTATTTCAGATGACTTTGGGGATACCATCACACTCGTTAAGGGGTCACCTGCACTTGACTCACTGCCACTTAATTCAACATTTATAGAGGATGAAGACAATATTGAGCTCAAAGACATATTTCCTCACGATCTGTCATCCATAATTGGCAAGTCTCTAATAGTAAGAGTAGCGACTTTTCATATTTTAAGCATTAGGTCTCCACTACACCAAGAAATATACACCTTAGTACAGGATAACACTTGATGACCATTGCAATTAATTTTTGTACGTTTCTGCATTTTCAGAAGAGCCTGTGGCCGACGAACAGGTTGAGCTAGCCAAATTTGCTTCACACTTATCTCAGTCTGCATGCAAGGAATGGAATACAAATGAAGACATTCCTAACATCACTCCCGAGACAGCCTCCAAAAAGGTCTGTAATAGCTGTCTTCAAATTTGCTGTTAACCGATAGGAGGATTTTGTAGGATAATTGAATAATAAATGCTGTGATTATTATCATAATCTAGCAGCTAGACTAGATTTGAATAAATGCCGCCCTTAGTGTCTGAAACTCTGTAACATGCCTTGGGTTCTTTAAAAGGAGCTGGAAGCTGGAGACAATCACCACTTACTTTGTGTTCCTGGCCAACTGCACTGCTGGGTTTTGCTAGGAGTACTCATGGTTAAGTGTAAGATGGCGATGTAGTCACCTACTCCAACAATAAAGTTGCCTACTTAGAGATGTTTTGACAACCCTGCATGCCATGCCCTCCCTCTATAAAGCAGACAGAACAGTATGAACAATTGTTATTTTCTGTGGTTTTACACATTGTGCTGTTGCTCAGATAGTTGTAGATGAAATCGTCACCGTTTATTCTGTAGTGTTACATCTGAGTTAGCCCCTCTACTGATACGCTATTTCCCCAGAGGTTATAATGTATGAGAATCATATATTGAACCATAGATTAAACAATATGCTACTTGAGGAGCAGCAAAAAGGCTTTTAAGCTTTCTTTTTGTGACTGCTTAATTAGTATTCCCAAGTATGACAATCTTTGACTCCTTGAAACAGGAAATATTGAGAAGTTCTTTCCAATCATGTGCCACTTTTTATTTCCAGTGCTTCGTGACATATATCTTTACTCTGTCTTTTTCCACTTTCTAAGGAATGTATAACTTCCGATGAGCCCAAGCAGAAGCGGAAGTTGGCGTACAACATGGACTCAAAAAGTATACCAGAATGTGTTCTGTTGCATGCAAGGATAAACAAAAAGCATCCAGTGAGGTTGCTGTTTACAAAGAACAAATTTGTTTTCCACAGCAAGAATCCTCAGTCAGAATTACCAATTGACGTTTTGCTTAAGTCTCCATAATGTATGCTATATGTTTTTCTGTGTCATCACAGATGGTAATTTTGTTTTGTTAACTTTGAGGTGATAGTTTCAAATTCATTTGATACATTTCACATTTCCCAGAGGAGAGTTTTCAAGTCTTGTTTTACTCGTTGAAAGCCATTTCATTACTGCTATTCCATCTTTGCATTCAGCAAAAAAAAATATTGAAAGTACCGGTAATAAAAAGAGACATTGAAAAAGGATAAAAGGCTCTTTTCTTCCTTTGCTTTCCCAGTCTACTGTCACCCCATATTTGTTTTGCTGTTTTCTCTCTTGGGGCTGGAAAAGGAGCATTATTTGTTATTACCGTAAATAAAACTCTTTACATGTATTAAATTTGTTTATCAACTGTTGTCTTAAATGCTACTGCAAGTGAGGCACAGATCAATAATCTCTCCAGTATTTGAATTTAATTTTAAAAAAAAGTTTGGATAATACTGCAAAAGTGCAGTATTTTATCTTAACATACTTATATAATTTTACAATGTTACAGCAACAATGGAGATGTCGTGAAAGTAGTTAATTTCCACTATTCCTTTTACCTTGTTTGTCATTTGGTACTAAAGAAATGAGCCTGTTTCCTACTTTACAAAAATAATAGACTAGATTCTTCCATCAAGTTTCTTAGATTAAATGAAAATTATTCCACCAAAAAAAGGGTGGAACAAAGTGTGTCCCACAGTTTTTTCTTTTAGAAAAGAAAGTTTCCAGTCACTTCTTTCTATTGGATTTCTTGCTTCCCGATGTCTTGGCAAAGAATGAAGGATCCAGTTGATCTAATGGGACCCCTTTGGTGGCATACAATCTCTGGGCCCTCTGTTGTATTGTCCCTCCACATTTCAGCCCCCTGACCATAAGCTCCTCTTTTAGACGTTCCAATCCCATAGATTCAAGTTGCTCTGCTGAAGTGTAGTCCTCAAGGCAAAACTCGACCTGAGATAACAGAGGCCCTAGTGTATCATTACTTTCATCAATAATAATTATTTTCAATTATTGAAAATAATGTTAACAAGAGAATCATATATGCTAATTTTTCTCTTGAAGAAATATTCTCTTTGAAGGCAATATTTTGAATGCTATTCTCTTCCATTATTGTTTTTGCGTTGAAGTTGTGGAATGTCACAGTAAAATTGTACCAAAAAATCATTGTTCAAAGGGCCATTACTATTACTTGGGGGGCCAAATTGAAACATCACTTTCATAGTATGGTCTTACATTTCAGTTTGTGGATGGAAAATGAACATAAAAAAAAAAAAAAACAATGTGTGCACTTTCCACTCTGGTACTGTTTATTGTGCTGCACAAAGTATTCTTAACTTATAAATTTTGATGAAACCATCAAGTGTAAGTTATGAAACTGTGGTAAACGATATGCCTACTGTACATTACAAGACTGTGAAAGATGGAAGTTACAGTGCTTTCCATTTGCTGACATTTCTTGTTTGACAGTTGATGAACAAAATATTGACTGGCTTATTAGCTTTTGGAAGATACAGGGTGATCATTACAACCAGACCCCAGTTGTTTAGAGAGCGGATAACTCTATCTAGTGGATAAGTCGCTATACAGCGGGTAAACGTGCATCAGTTCCAATACATTTTATCGACTGGATAGAGTTATCTGCTCTTTGAACAATTGGGGCCAGATCTATATCTCTCTAAACAGCCTCTATGTGTAGAAATATTAGAGATCTTATTACTTTTTACTTATTAGGAACTGCACTGCAACTGAGCCTATAACTATCTAAAACAGAACAGTGGTACTCGAAGTGTTAATGGTGACTGTCCTAGCGAGTGAATACTACATGTTTTTTGTTTTGTTTTGTTTTTTCACACACCTTTTCTTGGGACATATTACAAGCATCTTGGCCCTGAATATCCTCTGATTGCACTTTTGCTTGTGAGGCTGTTTGTGACAATGCTGTTTCATCTTGGACAACTTTAGTTTCATCCCCTCTTCCAAGTTCATCATTATTTGTTTGTGTCTCTGAAGTTTCTGGGGAGTGCCCTGTAGTATCTCCTTCAGTCTCTGTGCTGCATCTGTTATGAAGACTCTTGTTAGAAGTAGAGGGTTCAACTTGAGTGCTGGTGCACGATGTTACAGTTGACAGGCAGGTGGTGGATGTGCCTGAATTGCTTTCAGAAGCAGCAAAATCATCTTCATCCTCATCACTGTCCAGGTCATCTACTCCTAACCTGGGAAGAGTTGCACGGTACGGAATAAAGACTGAATGAAAGGGTCTGCTCCAACACAGCTGAAATGTTTTGTTCAAGATCCAAGTGGTGGATCAAACTAGGTCAATATGCATTGTAATCTTTGTGCAGTAGGTATGCATGCACACTATAAGTTTATTTTCACCTCCTCTCAACTCCCTTTGACACTTACATTCTAAAGTGCTGGAACCTTGGCCTATCACTGCTTTCCAAAGATCTTGGTATCACAACAAACACATGTTGCACTTACGATTGTCTGCCCATGAAGAGAGCTCCACAGTCTGGTACTTGACAATACTTACTACAACTAATACACTTAAATTGCATCAGGTGCTTTGACCTTGCAAAGACTGGAAGTTTGGATTGCCATTAAGTTTGCTTCTTATACGTTTAACTTCATAAAAATCAATCACCCTTTCAGCAACTTACCACATTCTGCTCTTTTTACTTCCCTTTGAAGTTGAGGACTCATCGCTGTAAATGCGTTTGACAGCTGTTTTCTCTGTGGAAGTTGAAGAGCCCACTGACATGGAGCTCCCAGCCGCTTTAAGGCCTGCAAGAATAATCAATCAAAGTGAATAAAACTTCAAAGCTTGAATAATAATTCCTACGTATTGTGTGGTTCCACAAAACATACATACCCCCTCAGCATGTCTGAGGTTCAGTATTATGTAAAGTAAATCTAGCATGGTTAAGACTCACATAAACTTGGCATCCGGCTATGTTTAGCATAGTTGGAGTAGACCTAGAGATAGACTTGAGGAGCTTGCCCTCTCTCCCTTTTGCAAAAGGAAACAGCCCACAGGGTACATGTAAACTTCAGATTTCAAACTTAAGATTAATTTTTTAATCCACTTCGCCACACAAACACTATCCCCAAGGACCTACAGTGTACATGAATTCTCATTATTTTGATTTAAACTAAAACGCCACTTTTATGTCATTTAACCCTTTCAGTCCCAAGGGGTTCTCCATTGACGAGTAAAATCGTCTGGCGTTAGATGGAGTAAAGTCTATGAGTGCCATTTGGCACTATCGGGAGTGAAAGGGTTAAAGGGGACATAGTTTTTGGGTGAAGATGTTGTTAAGTCATGCAAGTTCATTATGTTTTACCTTGTTGTAAAGCATCTTCAATTCTTTCAGAATTTTCCTGAATGTGTTTTGTATATGTTGCATCGTCAAATGTGTGTTTTGGAATCCTCCTCTTTCTCTCCATTCGTTCTTGCTTCTGTCTTTCTTTTTCACGCTCCCTCTCAGCTTGTTTGGATACCCATTCAGCTATTCTAAAACAAGTTTAAAAGAGAACAAAAATTAATGAAGTGTGAATCAAAATGATTTTGGAGCAGCTCAAAGGCAGATGTGGACTGGTCCAAGGTCACTTGACCTCTCTCTCTCTCTCTCTCCAGACCAACTGGAAAGTAGGATGTGAACAGGTGAGCATTAACACCAAGTCCTAATACCCGAAATCTAAGTGAAAACCAGCTGACCAAGATAACAATAAGGCCTTCTGTTGCTCTGCCCCTTTTCCAAGGGGGAGGGGGCAGGGCATTAAGGTACTGATAGAAGCCTCTTACAGGGAGTGCCTGTTTAGAAAGCATCCCTCTTTAGGAAGCTGTCATCATTCAAGGCCATACAACGTGCTATAACAACAACAACAACAATTTATTTACAAATTCAAATGAATAGTATAAGGGCTTGTCCCGCAATTAGCCACAAAGCTAGTCAAGGCAGGACAAGACAACACTGATTAAAAAAATTTCAAGCCATCTATGGAATATTCTTGCTTTATGAGGCAATCAAAACTCAACAGTCCAGAGGAGGGGAGAAAAAAAGTATCTGTCTGACATTAAATTAAAATCCACACTGCAGATGCAGATGGACTGCCTGGGTAATCTTGATTTGCTGTGCTCAGTTTTACCGTGCATTGTTGAAAAGTTCTGTATAACTTGTCCTCACTCCTACTGATTTCACAGTCTTAGTTACTACCATCTCCTCCACCATCTTCTTGCCATTACTACCACAATAATATTCACCATTTAATTTCCAACTACTTTGGTCCAATACTGTTGAAGAGGGATTTTTTATGTATAATTATACAATGCATGCCATAAGTCCTGCATTCCCCCTCTCCCTCTTTTGTAATTTGTTACCAGTCTGGGGACGCAAGTCCATGAACAGCATGAATGTTTCAACACTGGCTGGAAGGAAGTGGGGGAAGGACACTTGAAAAAAGCACAACACCTTAATAATTATTTATTTTACTTAATATAAACCACTTTCATCATGGTGATCTGATTTTGACTATCAGTACACTTAGAGGTGTTGTTTTTCATGCTTTCACACTCCAAATGAATTTTGGTGACTGATGCCAAATTGTGCCACTGTACAAATTTTCTATCCTTACTTTTTCTCATCATTGATGTCCCTCATTCGCCGTCCACTTAAGTCCCTACAAGCCTCTCTGCTTGTTGTCTTTTCTATCTGAGCACCAATCGCTCGCAGCATTGATCCAAAGCCTCCCTTGCCACCCAGGAGACGCAGAGTTGCATAACAGACATCTCCTGCTTGTAAGTGTAGCTTACTCTCCTCGGATATGAGATGGCCATTATGAATGACAGACAGTTCTCCCAGTGGAATACCCTGGTGAATAATAATGAATAAGTCCTGTCAGCTAAATTTTGGGGTAAGGTAACACCACCATTTTCCCCCTACATTTAATTCTTTTTTTAGTGACAAATTGTAGCCAGCGAAACTAGAAAAGTAGCCAGCCACATCACCGGTCGCTAGTGCTTTTTAACAGCCACTGGCAGTATTTACTTTATTGATATTGCACTTAGTTCTGACATCAAAAGCAGCCTCCCATTACTCCCACTAACATTCAGCAAAAAAAGAGAAAAGAGCAGTTTTACTGTAAACTCCATCCAAGAGAAACAACCTATTGACACGTCCGGGACTGGGTTAGTTATAGTTGTTGGTGGGAATGCCACTGCATATAATAATAAATTATGTGCAGCAGGTAATGTAGTTAGTGTGGAACGTTGTATCATATGGGTAACGGTACTGCATCATTATACTGTGAACATTTCAACATTAAATTTACTATCCAAGCTAAAATTTAAAGAGTTTTCAAGCACTTTCAGCAGAAATTATTATTTTCAAGAGCTTTTCAAGTACTCTTAAAAACTAAAATCAAATTCCAGGACTTTTCTAGGACTTCAAAGAGTAGCACGAACCCTGTAACCCTGTTATAAAAACAAAAGAGAGTTTGGGTCACAAAATGTATGCAGCTTGCTTCTCTTCCTCCTCTAGTTACTTCAAGGGTGTGTTTTGAATATTCGCCAAACACATTAACTTCATCCTGTTAATGCTTGCGTTACATCATTGTTTAATTTTGGTGGGCATTCACTGTCTATTGATTTATATAATCATAGTGTTACCAGTATGGCATTTTCTTGTGTGGTCTTGTCGCGTGTACAAATTATTCACGTCGTTTCGTTTTAAGTTTAAAGTTTTCTTCAGTCAAGCCACCGGCGTACCGGAACCGATATTTTACGACTTGTTTTGGGTTTCTTGGTACAATATTAAAGTTGATTTGGACCTGTTCAGTCCGTAAAGTATCCCCGCATTTGGTTTACGTTTCTTTGGGCGCGATTATCCTTGACATTCCATTCGGTCTCGCAAAATCGCTTACCCACAGCTACGGTTTACGGTCACATCGCCCCACGGTGAGATCGCCCCACATTAGATCACGCGCATATGGAGCTATTCTATTTGGTTTGTTTATTGTAAGAAGACAAATAGTTGCAGGTCTTGCAGAGCAAAACATTCTCAGCAATAAGAATTCTACCGATCTAGGTAAACACGATAACTAACACACCCAGTCCCACTCAGACGTATAATAACTCACGTTGGTCATTGCTTTTGTTTATTTGGTGGCTCCTAAAGGAGCCGTTTGTACTGTTGCTGTGGCTTTGTAGTCTTCTTAAACAGGACCGTTTAGGTAGGAACACGCCTTCAGCAACTGTTTGGCTGACTTCTCTTGGGCATCGTACTAATAAGTTGGCACGTTGCGCGAAAGAAAGCGAAAGCGCTTACCTCTCAGAAAACATACAAAATTACGCGTAAATATTAAAAGACTGTTTGCACATGCACATGTCCGGTGCAATTCCTGTATTAAGTCACTAGTCTCTAGCCGATCAACGTCATCTTGGTAAAAGAACCTGGTACATAGGAATCGTCTGAGCAGTAATCGTGGTAATAGATTGTTCGCATCTTTTGCCGTTCACCGCTATCCATCTTGGGAAAAGAACCAATTTCTTCACCGTCTATTAGTTCGCCATCAGTTAGGTAAGTGTAATGACACTGAAATTCTTGTGTGGGGCGATCTAACTTTTGTTTGGGGCGATCTCACCGTGGGGCGATGTGACCGGATACCACAGCTACACGTCCATTTACATTTGAGCTTACAACATAATGTCTTAACCGAATTTACTTGACGAATTTATGTAAGCTTTTAAATTACAGTTTTTTGTCAAAAGGTCTTTCTAATTTCAATTCAGTTTTTCAATATGACATCTGACCAAAAAGCTTTCCATAACCAATTGTTGCGAAGTCAAATGAGCTCTAATTTTCATTCTCGGCGTCAAACAGAATGCAGACGCCATTTTATAGCAACAACCTCTGCGAAAAAGTCTTTCGATTGAAGGTTCGCCATTTAAACTCACCCCACAATACTCAGATGCTATCTCCTTCAAATGCAATCCATTTTCAACTTTATAATCAACCACATTTAGGCAAAATAGTTTCTGGTGAAAAGTATACAGCAGGGCAGACATCTTGAATGTCTTGTGAAAGCAGTGACTTATGGGTAGTTCGACTTAAACGCACGAGCGGTGCTGGGAAGACTGACAACGATTTGGGCGAACCGATTGGCAGAATCCAGTATTTCAGTTTTGTAATATCTCAGTTGTGGTCTCTAAACTATGACATCTTGAAGTGGTGTTTACCTTTCAACTGTTCTAAAAGATTACAGTATGTTACTAGTTAATAGTGCTGTGGTCGCCCTGTGGTCTGACCTGTTCCTCAGCAATAGGCCATATTCGTATTCTCGGTATTGAACTGGATCTATTGTAGCATGAAGTGGAGGCTCTTGAGGGGGAATACATTTACATATGAAAAGATTCCCCGGCAAGAGCCTCCACTTTATGCTAGATCCAGGTCAATAACCGAGAATACGAATATGGCCTATTGCCAGACTTGGCTCAAAAAGGGAATTATGGCATATGACGCCACATAAAAAGACAACCATATCTCAAAGGGAGTTCAACAAGTGCTGACACTATTTAGAAACAGCTAAAAACCTACAACCAACAATACCCTTTCTCATGCACAGATCAATATTGATAAAATCTTCAACCCTGCCTTGCCCCCGTCTCCCCGTCATCCTTTAAATTTCCCACACAAGATTTGATGATACTCGATGCCCATGTTTCAAATGACAGGGATTATCAAAAGGGGGCAAAAATCACAACTAAAAAAATTCCCTGGAGCACATTTAACCCCAGAAAAATCCTGTGCCAAATTTCCAGCCTTCAGAATTTTCAGAAAGGATTGTACTAATTCACAGAACTACGCAGCCAGGGTATGCAGGCACTACTACAAATCTTCAGATTGTTTTGAATACCCAAAACGTTCCTACTTAAATCAAGCTACACAAACAAAACTTGCCAAATTTGTGTACCCAAAAAAATACCAGAACTGGACATTTCAAGCCCAAAAAATCCTTCAATCATCCCCACACTAGAAGTCCAGAGTATCCCCATGCCTCTTTGCATAAGAGTACAGGTGGGCTATTTGAACTTTGCTTGGGTGGGGTGGGGAATTTGAATCCCAAATCTGAAAAGTTATGTAATTTGAACTATTTTTTTATCCAGAAAAAGACATGCAGTTCTTCATCACTGAATGAGTCCAAAGGAACCAGAATGAAGATTAAGTAAAGGCAACTACAATACCACGTTAATGCGACTCAATCTCAAAAGCCAAATTGGAATTTCCAGCTGGGTGAGATGTTGATATTTTCTGAGTCACCTGTTCAACTCATTATGCTCTTGTAACTCTATTTTAACAATTCACATCAATAGAATATTTGTCAATCATGGTAGAGGAGAGCTTGTCAAGAAAACCTCTTAGGTAGTTATGACATTTTATTCAATAGCTTGCCAGACTTAATTAATGCAAAAAGATTATAACTAATATATTGTGCTTCTTATTTTACTGCCCAACACCAAGAAGGAACATTCAACGTGTCATCAACAGTTTCATGGTTCTAAAACAATCCATCGGAAAACATTGCATCCAGAGATGAGAAAGTTAAAGCTTGGCATTGATAGGCTAATTCTATCTAGAATGGTACAGTTCATCTCAAGTGAATTACACAAATCCTCATATGGCACCAAGCTAAATCTTGTGCAATCTTCATATTCTCATAACAATTTTTGTTTCCCTCCATAAACAGGCCATCTTATAATAATATTGTCATCTTCCATTATTGACGTTGCTTAAATTCTGATCAGTAGTTCTTTTTTTGTAATGTGTGTTAAATAAAGTTGAAAGTTTAAGTTCTTTGTGTTTCATGTGTAAGTCCTTTCTAAAATCTTGTCAATTTTTACATTTGCGTTTAAGGATCACTTCTGTGAAAGGAACAAGATCTAATGAAAAATGAAACCTCCCAGGTTGAAAGTCACCTCTCAACAAAACTGTTCAAATACTTGCAATATCTAACCTGACACGTATGATATTCCTATAATTTTATTGAATGCCTGCCCTAAAATGTTATGTAGTTTCAAACGCGATGCTGAATTTAACCCATGTAATTGTGATAGAAAATGTAGGATATAGCAAATACAGAATTAACCAATTAAATTCCATGCAGCATGGCCAGCAGAGTTTCCTTCAGTCCTAATACGTACAACTTCAGCGTTGTACAATACTCACATTGGTATATAAGTTACACAACGAAAACATTAGAAGGTAGTTTCTCTTTAATTGACATCACTTCTTGTTCCACGGCGTTTTTTACTGCTAAGAGGTAGCTTCCTCCGAAATTGTGTACGTTTACCGTTGTATATAGTTGTAGTTACATAAAATTGCTTCGATTCATAACACATTCACAACGCTCCAACTGGAGTTTCGTCGTAAGCTGGAGGGGGTTCGATGTAATCTGGAGGTTTCGTTTCTCCAGAAGATTGCTGCCGAGCCTCGTCTTGCATGCTTCTGTAGATTCTAAAGTGAAGGAAGGCCTCGAAAGCGAACAAAGCCAGGCAAACGAAACCGAAGAAGGCCGCTGCACCAGCCGTGCTTTTACTAGTAACACAGAAGTCTTTGGCACACGAAGCGGCAAGGCTGGAACCGATCAAGAAGCCGAGGACTGCCAACAGACATAGCACCAAGTAGACCGCAGGGTGGCGGAAAATCCACAGAAGCCTTTCCCACAAACCCATAAGGTGAATAATCATGTCGATTAGGGCGTTGATAAAGGCGGTCCAAGCGACGAAACCGAAGAAACCAAATTTTGACGCGCAGTTACACGTCAGAACATAGGAAATAACGGAAGAGCCACACGCACCAGCTAACAGCGTGAAAACCAGTTCTGCAACTTTTAGCTTCCCTATCCACGTCTTCACGATGTAGTCCCACGAAAACTTGATAAAACCATCCTGCTCCGCCATGTTGCTTTGCGTTGTGACACCTAACAAAGTTTCTTGACATGAGCAGGGTCAAGTGTAGCCTGCGTGGCCGGCGTAATCGGGAAAGGGGAAGGGGAGCGAGGGAGGCGAGAAAAAATGAGGGGGATTGGGGCGAGGAGAGAGGGAACGCCTGCCACAAGAACCCCATTCGCTTCATTCCCGCCCAACGATTTTCAGTTAATCCAATTACTTTATCCGTCAATAACTGTCAATTCATCCACCAATCAAAATCAGACGCGCGTTTCTCTGCATGACTGATTTCACGCGGGAATGTGCCACATGCAGACAAAACGTCTCACGCCGGGCACGCAGTAAGAGGGATTAAATTGCTTCAATTCTCAAGAGACTTACTGTCAGAAATTAGCCAATCAGAAATTTGCGTTTGCCAGCGAACGCAGAAATGAAGCGAATGGGGTTCTTGTGGCAGGCGTTCCCTCTCTCCTCGCCCCAATCCCCCTCATTTTTTCTCGCCTCCCTCGCTCCCCTTCCCCTTTCCCGATTACGCCGGCCACGCAGGCTAGGTCAAGTGACAAATGACACTTAGAAAATAGGAAAATAGGAATGACAGTGGCCAAAAAATAGGAAATAAACAGGAATTCTCGCCCCAAAATAGGAAAAAAATAGGAGGATTTCTTTGAGTTCTATCCTCTTAACACTCCCAACAGCAACTCTGTTCCACAACCCAACACGGTCTCAATTTCAAAATTGCGCCACTATACCAATTTCAGTGACCGGCCCCCTCTTTCTCAATATCCTGGATCCGCCCCTGCATCCTACAACAAATTTCATTAGATACTTCACAAGATGATGATTTATTAGTCCTTTAAAACTGTGGGAATGATAAGCAACAATAATTTTTTTGACAAACTGAAACAATATCAAAGTTCACTGTCACCAAATGTATGTCTTCCTTACAATAAAAACCATCCACAGCTATTGAACATCAACAATCAAAAGCACTGAGAAAGTCTGGGCACGAGTTTCAGAAGAAATCACTCTAAAGGCTTCAAACTGGTCTTTTTTTGACATGAAGTTCCAGTTTTTTGTAGAATTTGTCAATTTTACTGGCAATTTTATTTCAAATATTTCAAAATGTTTCTGTGTACCTAGTAAGACCCTAAAAAATAGGAAAAACTAGGAATTTCATGAAAAAATAGGAGAAAATAAGAGGCAGGCCACAAAATAGGAGAAAATAGGAAAAAATAGGAACTTGACACCCTGCATGAGGGAGGGGTGGGTGGGGAAAAAAGTTTATTATTTGATCGTGAAGCACACAACCCTGGGTGCCAGAGGTTATTTTTACCACAACTGCCTGTAATCTCGCAATCTGATTGGCTAATTTGCCGTTGTCGATAAGAGTCTAGACAACGCTGCCGCGTCAACTTGAGACGCAATGGCCCGATTTATACTAGAGACGGATCATCCGTCTGGGACGAACTTGGGCAAAGAACGATAGTTCGTCTTATAATTCGTCTGCGTATAAATACGGGCAAACAGACGGATTATCCGTCCAGACGAACTATCTGGATAATTCGTCGATGAACACGAATTAGTCCCTAACCCGTAAGAAATCGTTCAAGGTCAATCGATCTTCTGCATTTATCGATCGATAAAACTTACAAACTGGATGTTAGGGCGAGGTAACTTAAGTTGGGGCCAGACTAAGTTGGGGCTACGTAACTCGGGGCGATGGGGCGACATCACCTGACACCGTTGTAATTGTAATAGCCAATCAGAAACGCTCATTTTGGGGAATAAACCAATCAGATTGCGAGAAAGTTATAGACAACGCTTGCTCCTTCTTTGTGTCGCGATCTTGGTCACGCTATGGTCACGCTCTGAAAAAAACCTTTCCTTTGACGCTGATATTGTGGTAAAAAACAAATCGAATGTGGTTTAGCGTTGTCTGTACTCTTATCGACAACGAGTATGCGTCATCACAGTGGTCAAAATTTGTTGTTGACTCACTCAGCTGCGCCTCGTGAGTCCACAACATTTTGACCACTGTGAATAAGACTGCAACATTTACACCAACAAACGGCTCCTTTAGGAGCCACCAAATATATGAAAGCAATGACCAATACAAACAACGAGATAAACATTACTTTGCGATTAGAGAAAACATTATAGAGGGATAAGGCACATTAGAGAAAGTGAGACTGGGCACCAGACTGGGGGTTGTTTTGTGCTAAACCTGGGACTGGGTTCTGAGTCGCATCGGTAACCACAGTAAACTCGTTTTGTCCGCTTACTTTAATACACAGGACGGTTTTCTTTTACTATTTATAAGTGGAACGATCCGACTATATCGTGGAACGATCTGACTTTTAATGTGGAACGACCTGACTATATTGTGGAACGATCTGACCGTGGAACGAAGTGACCGTAAACCCGCATACTCGTTGTCGATAAGAGTACAGACAACGCTAAACCACATTCGATTTGTTAATTTTACGCGGCTTTGCCATCAGTATCGATAAGAAAAAAATATCCTCTGGAACCCAGGGTAGAAGCGCACGCGTGAACGACCCAACAAACATCTTTACAAGTTAAGGTGGATTTCCACTGTCGCGTAATTTTTACGTGTTTACGGAAGTAAACTTTAACTGGCTTTATACGTGCGTAAATAAAATAGAGACGATATATGAAAGCTCGCGCGTAAACGTAAAAGTTGGTAAATAAGTTACACAACGAAAACATTAGAAGGTAGTTTCTCTTTAATTGACATCACTTCTTGTTCCACGGCGTTTTTTACTGCTAAGAGGTAGCTTCCTGCGAAATTGTGTAAGTTTCCCGTTGTATTGTTGTAGTTACATAAAATTGCTTCATAACACATTCACAACGCTCCAACTGGAGGGGGTTCGATGTAGCCTGCGTAGCAAGCGTTTCCGTGGGGTTTCCGCGCAAATTTCGATGTTTTGGCCGCGCGAAAATTGGGGCTCTCGCCCCAAAACATCGAATTTGCGCGGAAACCCCACGGAAACGCTTGCTACGCAGGCTAGGGTTCGATGTAATCTGGAGGTTTCGTTTCCCCAGAAGATTGCTGCCGAGCCTCGTCTTGCATGCTTCTGTAGATTCTAAAGTGAAGGAAGGCCTCGAAAGCGAACAAAGCCAGGCAAACGAAACCGAAGAAGGCCGCTGCACCAGCTGTGCTATCACTAGTAACACAGGAGCTGATGGCACACGCAGCGGCAAGGCTGGAACCGATCAAGAAGCCGAGGACTGCCAACAGACATAGCACCAGGAGGACCGCAGGGTGGCGGAAAATCCACAGAAGCTTTTCCCACAAACCCATAAGGTGAATAATCATGTCGATTAGGGCGTTGATAAAGGCGGTCCAAGCGACGAAATCGAAGAAATCAAATGCTGACGCGCAGTTAAGCTTACACGGGAATAAGGAAAAAACGGAAGAGCCACACGCACCAGCTAACAGCGTGAAAACCAGTTCTGCAACGTTTAGCTTCCCTATCCGCGTCTTCACGATGTAGTCCCACGAAAACTTGATAAAACCATCCTGATGTTGCTTTGCGTTGTGACACCTAACAAAGTTTCTTAACATGTGGGAGGGGTGGGTGGGGAAAAAAGTTTATTCTTTGATCGTGAAGCACACTACCCTGGGTGCCAGAGTTTATTTTTACGCGGCTTTGGCGCGAACCATCAGTATCGATAAGGAAAAAATATCCTCTGGAACCCAGGGTAGGAGCGCACGCATGAACGACCCAACAAACATCTTAACAAGTTAAGGTGGATTTCCACTGTCGCTAATTTTTACGTGTTTACGGACGTACACCAACTTTACAGTAGGGACTTTAAGATAGGGAGACTACGGACTACGGCCGTGAAGTGATTAGGACTGGGACGAGACATGATGTCAACTGCCTTCCCACCGTCGCGCTCTCACGACGGTGAGTAGTTGATAGGTTTTGCGTAGTGTTGACTACGAAAGACGAAGTGGAAGCGGTGAAGTTGAAAACTCGTGAAAAAAGGTAGATAAATTATTATTTCTTTCTGTTTTCAAAAAACCGTTGCTAGAGAGAGAAACTACGGCGCGCTGTAGTCAATTCTAATGAGTTTATGGACTCAGAGAAGCAAGTAAGCTTAGGTTTATAATTTTAGGTTGTTTGTATTTTCCTCTTTCAGAACATCAAGGCCGTCTTTCGTATTGACAGGGACGAATCGAATTCGAACAGGACGGAAAAACGCTAGATCATGTCATAGTACCTTCATGGATATGCTAGGCGTTTCAGAAGGATGCTTCTGCTAAACAAGGGAGATCCACGTTTCTAACTCTGAATTCGCTTAAACACTCGTTTGAACTCGCTAGGAATCAAGGTTGAAGTCTTCGTACTCCCAGTAAGGATACAAGGAATTTCTAGGTTCGTATGCATAGTACAAAAGCACAAACTCTTTAACGTCTATCAATCCATCTGCCAAACTATAGACAAGTGAATCTCGGACCTTTTGGAAAGACATTTCCAAAGGAAACTAAAAACGTCAAACTCTGTTGTTGTTACCGCAGTCCGCAGTCTGTAGTCTGTCGACTTAACTTCGTATTTTCGCGCTGTCACCTCTGTACTCGGCCCAGTGCACTAGACATGGGAAGCACGCGTCCTACCGTAGTTCGTTGTCCGTAGTCACCTTATCTTAAAGTCCCTAGTCTTTCCCGTAAAACCGTGAATATAGAGAAATATCTATGGAATGTTATTGTGTTTCAAGTAAAAAGCTAATCACGCGTGAGAAAGCTAAACCGCAAACAGTAACGGTAATTACGTAGGTTGTGGTTTTATGTTGCTTCTGATTGGTCGCGAAACAATGAACATTCCAGAAATTTTTCCTGGCGTTCACGGTTTTACGGGAAAGATTGTAACTGGCTTTACGTTCGTAAATAAAATAGAGACGATATATGAAAGCTCGCGCGTAAACGTAAAAGTTGGTAAATAAGTTACCCAACGAAAACATTAGAAGGTAGTTTCTCTTTAATTGACATCACTTCTTGTTCCACGGCGTTTTTTACTGCTAAGAGGTAGCTTCCTGAGAAATTGTGTAAGTTTACCGTTGTATTGTTGTAGTTGCATAAAATTGCTTCATAACACATTCACAACGCTCCAACTGGAGTTTCGTCGTAAGCTGGAGGGGGTCCGATGTAATCTGGAGGTTTCGTTTCCCCAGAAGATTGCTGCCGAGCCTCGTCTTGCATGCTTCTGTAGATTCTAAAGTGAAGGAAGGCCTCGAAAGCGAACAAAGCCAGGCAAACGAAACCGAAGAAGGCCGTGCACCAGCCGTGCTTTTACTAGTAACACAGAAGTCTTTGGCACACGAAGCGGCAAGGCTGGAACCGATCAAGAAGCCGAGGACTGCCAACAAACATAGCACCAAGAAGACCGCAGGGTGGCGGAAAATCCACAGAAGCTTTTCCCACAAACCCATAAGGTGAATAATCATGTCGATTAGGGCGTTGATAAAGGCGGTCCAAGCGACGAAACCGAAGAAACCAAATTTTGACGAGACTTTGACGCGCAGTTACACGTCAGAACATAGGAAATAACGGAAGAGCCACACGCACCAGCTAACAGCGTGAAAACCAGTTCTGCAACTTTTAGCTTCCCTATCCACGTCTTCGCGATGTAGTCCCACGAAAACTTGATAAAACCATCCTGCTCCGCCATGTTTGAAGTATTTGGGCGATCTTCGGAAAACTTCGGAAGGTTTCGTACGATCTTCGGATTTCTTCGGAAGGTGTCGGACATTGAAACATTGAAAATTTGCACTAATGGTAAACGTTTCTGCACTGTGTAAACTAAAAATGCACTCCGTTTTAGCCAATCAGAACTGAGAAATTTTTTCAAGTGTATTATTAGCATATGAAAGGATGAGCAACAATGACTTGCTTTGAAAAAGAGACCTAAGGGGCCGACCTAAGGTAATTTGGAAATGACCTATGAAACGGGGATTTGATCAGATTAGGCGGGAAAATCTTGGAATCTCCAGAGGGGGTCATTTGGAGAGTAAAACGGTATCCAGGCGAGTGCAATGTGAACTT
>OX419342.1:25811406-25813906 GCA_948470475.1 Galaxea fascicularis | reverse complement strand
TTTGCATAAAAAATACTGACAGCTTCCCAAAAAGGTAGGGATGTAGTCCAAAATACAACCACTTAACAATTTGAGAAATAAAATTATCACCTCTTTGGTCAATATTTTAATCACAAGATAAAATTTTTCTGCCATTTTTTATTCCTAAGAAAATTATGGGTATGGGTGAATTTTTACTTAAAAACGGCCACCTTTACAACAATCCAATGTTTTAATATATTTATGTAGTTCCTCCTTTCTCTGATAGTCTAAACACTTTATTCTCCTGAAGTACATCTGCCAACACTTTCCTTTCACCATTCCAATGCTGTCCTCTTCTTCCTTCCTGGACAGTCATCCTGTAGAAAAGCATAATGGTAAATAACCAACTATTTAACTGCAACAATCTACAAGAAGATCAATGATTACAGACATCCAACCTTGGCAAATCAACCACTATATATTGAACCTTTGAGTCCTGCATGTTTTGCGTGTATTTACGTAAATAAAGTTTGGTTAATATCAGTAAAAATAATTACAATGTGCAGTAGATAATAATACATGGTTATACATGCCAAACATGGCGATACATAGCAATACACAGCTATTCATGGATAAACATGGCTATAGTCACTATTCAGCCCAGGCAATACATGTACATGCTACTGACATGGCAATACATGGCTATACATGACAAAACATGGCTATACATGACAAAACATGGCTATACATGGATACATGGCAATACATAGCAATACGTGGCTATATATGGGCAAACATGGCAATACACGGCTATACACTGGTACACATGACAATACATGGCTATACGTTGCTATACAGGGTGTACGTGGCCATACATGGCAATACATGATTATACATGACTATACACGGGTGTACATGACAATACATGGCAATACACAGTTATACATGACAACCCATGCAGGGTCCGAAATTATCTGTTTTATGTGGGCGCCAACTGGCGATCGAATATAAATTTTTGGTCGCCAGAGGGCAAATTGTAGTCGCCAAAACTTCCCCCTCCCTTTTTCAAAGAAAAGTTTAAACAAAAATGCATGGTATGGACATTTTTTATGCTGAAAAATTGCACTATTCTCGTTCCCGATACAAGAAAGCATACTTACATGTATGAGTGAAGTACTTATTCCTTTTTTTTTTCAACAAATTACTTTTCTGACCTAGAACGCAGCTACAGAAAGCCATCTGTCCATGACTGCACTGATCATTTCTAAACTCTATTTCTTTCGTAACTGCTACAAAACATAAATGCGAGTCAAGCCGCCATGTTGCTCTTACCAGGCCACAACTGTGCCACATTACTCGTACCGGTCCACCGAAATGTTTACCTGGCCCCGGTTGTTCAAACGTTGGATAGCGCAATCCACAGGATAAATCACTATCCAGCGGATAAGTAATGGGAAAGCTAATTGCACTGTCCACTGGATAGATATTTATCCGGTGGATACTGAGCGCTATCCGACCTTTGAACAACCGGGGCCTGGTGTATAAAGAAAGGGGAAGAAGCTACTGCATTGCACCTTTTTATTGTAGGGGATAACACTAGAGCATGTGGCTTTGTACACCTACAATACGTATTTTAAGTGCGTTATATATGGGAAATGTAGTGTAGTACAGCTGGGCATAGTTCCGTACACATATATGGGTACTCGATAATTCCCCATATTCAACGTATTTACTGTACTTCAGTGGAAAATGCTGACAAAAATATAGGGGTTTGGAAACGTTCAACTCGTACTTATCGTAGCGGATTGTACTGTTGTGGAGGTAAATTAACCAGGGTTTTCATTTGAGGCCGGAGGCCGGACGTTTCGTCCGGTCGTTTGCCATTCCACGTCCGGTACTTTGAGATCAATATTGGCGATTTTTTTTACTACTGTACTTACTAAGGCATCTCATGAACATACTAACTAGAGGATAACAGAATAATCAATTACATTCTTCAAAACGGCCATATAACTCTTTTTTCTTTGCTTATTGAGCGGCGGGATATTTTATTGGTTTCCCCTCTTCATTTAAACGGAATTGTGACACAGACAGTGATGATTCAGCTTTTGGCTCGGACCTTGATGAATAGACTACACTCTTGATGAATGGACTACAACCCAAGTTACCAAACATCTTTTTTGAAAATCAAATAAATTCGCAATGATAAGCCAATGAAAATTCTGTTGTTGCCATTCTCCCTCCCCCTCCCCCTACCAACTGACCATTTTCATTCAGTAATTTACTTTTTAAAGAGAATTTTAGTGAGCGCCAGCATTGCCTAGGAAACTGTTTCCTCGGTTCCAGAAACGCTGGAAATGGCGTTTCTGAGTATTCTATTTTAAAAATTTCCTGGGGGAGCATGCCCCCAGACCCCCCTTAGCTGCTTGCGCCTTCGGCGCTCGCGAGGGGCCTTACGGCGCCAAGAAAACATTCACGTCCGGTACTTTCAGAAGTAGGTCCGCTACTTTACAAAACAGTTGAAAACCCTGAATTAACC
>OX419342.1:25786406-25803906 GCA_948470475.1 Galaxea fascicularis | reverse complement strand
ATTTAATACAGCTTTATGCGATCCGGCAAAGCGATGAAAGCGTAGTGCAACCATCTACACGACTGTTTTATGCGCCTGTTGAAATCCTATCCGCAAGTGAAATTACTCTTGTTTTTAGTTTACTTTTCCTTTAGGAGGCCCGTTTTAAGCCCAGACGCCTTGTCTCAGACGGTATTGCGTCTAGACGCTTTTAACCTCTCTTGCATAAAAACGGCTGTCGAACGGACGTGTCAGTTCTAATCAAGAAGATTGGTTCGCGCTGATATTTTGCGATGAATTTTAATGGCAATGGGAAACTAATGACTCCTCCGTTCCCTTTGTTTCCAAGATAAAGAGTAGCAAACATTATCTTCCCAAAATACGAAGCTTGTCGAAACCAAATTCAATTACTTCATTCTAAGCAAGAAAGAAAACTACGAATACCCCGGGTACGCTCAGGCAAGCGAATAGGACTGTTTAAAGAGTTAAATATAATAATACGCCATATTCGTATTCTTGGTATTGACCTGGATCTAGCATAAAGTGGAGGCTCTTGCGGGGGAATACATTTAAATATGAAAAGATTCCCCGCAAGAGTCTCCACTTCATGCCAGATCCAGGTCAATACCGAGAATACGAATATGGCCTATTGTGGAACGGTATCAAACCCCACGTGAAAAGCGTCGTAGATTTTTCACTGAGCAATGAAAAAGAGCGCAAGAGAAGAAGAATAGAATAGAAGTGGAATATCAAGAAGAGATAAACGGGAAAATGAATTACCTGGGTTGCTTTAGGGGGAAGATAGTAGCATACAATAACAACACTGGATATCTTGTAAAGTTTTTGCCACCACCCCTTCACACTTGCCACCACCCCTTCACACTTTTCACTCCTATCAAAACTTTCCCAGTCAAAGGCAACCGGATTAGATAATATTTCGGCGAAATTATTGAGGCAATGCCCTGACTTACTCGCTGAATCTCTTACCGTAATATTCAATCAATCCTTGATAACTGGAATCTTCCCTGATGAATGGAAATCTGCTAGAGTCACTCCATTGTACAAAAACTCTGGGAAACGGAATGAGCCGACAAATTATCGACCAATATCTGTAATCCCAGTCGTAGCCAAAGTTTTTGAGCGAATAATATATGAACAGGTATACCACTATCTAATTGAGAATAGTCTTCTGACATGTCATCAATCCGGCTTCCGTTCTCTACATTCTACGGTCACGGCACTTCTTGAGGCAACTGATAGTTGGGCTATGAATATTGATCGTGGTCTCATCAACGCTGTCGTTTTTTTAGACCTTAAAAAGGCCTTTGATACAGTTGACCACGAAATTTTGTTACGTAAATTGCAATATTATGGGCTACGTCAGTCCAGTTATAAATGGTTTGCCTCTTACTTAGATAACCGCACTCAAATTTGTCAATTAATTGTCGTAAGTCAACCCCGAAATCTTTGAAATGTGGCGTTCCCCAAGGAACAATCCTAGGACCGCTACTTTTTCTGTTGTATATCAATGACTTACCAAATTGCTTACAATTTTCACTACCAAGGATGTACGCTGATGATACCAGCTTGACGTTTGCTAGTGCCGACGTTCAGGATGTAAATGATTGTCTTAATTATGATCTAAGCAAAGTGTACACTTGGTTATCAGCTAATAAGCTTACCTTAAACCTGACAAAAACCGAGTTTATGCTAATTGCATCCAGACAGAAATTATCGCCTTCAGATAGTCCTTCTTTAACTATAAATAACATGACCGTGGAGCAGGTGTCATCAACAAAATCCCTTGGGGTCTGCATTGATCAAACTTTAAACTGGGAAAGTCATATAGAAAACATCAGCAAAAAGATTGCTTCTGCCATTGGCGCAATAAAGCGCATACGACATCAAATGCCTTTTAATGTTGTAGTCAATGTTTATAATAGCCTTGTTCAGCCTCACTTCGATTATTGTTGTGAGGTGTGGGCAGACTGTAACAAAGGCCTTTCTGATAGACTCCAAAAACTTCAAAATCGAGCAGCCCGTATTTTGATGTCTGCTAATTATGACAGTAATTTGAATGATTTGTTCCGGGCACTACGGTGGCGAAAACTCTGTCATCAAAGATTAGAAAAGAAATCTATTATGTTGTACAAAATCTTAAATGACATGACACCTGAATATTTAAGATCAGGTTTTGTTTTTCGCGGTAGTGTGAATTCATATCATTTGAGGAATACTGAAAACGCACTGGCCCTTCCAAAACCTCGAACTGATTATCTAAAGAGAAGTTTTTCGTATAGTGGAGCTCAGTTGTGGAACAGTTTACCCTTGGAATTAAGACAAGCGACTTCCTTGAGAGATTTTAAGAATGAACTGAGTCGCCACAGTTTTGAGTAAGTTTTAAGTAGTTAAATAAGATTTTAAACACGGCCTTCACACTTGCCACCACCCCTTCACACTTGCCACCACCCCTTCACACTTGCCACCACCCCTTCGCCCTCGCCACCACCCCTTCGCCCTCGCCACCACCCCTTCACACTTGCATGGTGTGTTTTCTTTATTTCACCCTTCCTTTTTTTAAGTGTATGTTTTTTATTGCTGTGGAAGAGTGGTCATTACTGAGCAATTTCGATAATTTAGTATGACTAGAATGGTATTGAAAACGGAAGAGATTTGATTGGAGCTAGCTAATTTCCACAGTGCTTTTTTTTGCAGTTTTGTGTCTGATGTTACATATTTTTGCTTGTGTTTTATGAGTTTTATTCAATTTTATAAAGGTTTAGCGATGTTTTCGGATTTTGTTGGTAAGAAGTGTTTGATCGAATTTGTAACCGGACCTTACACGCTTCTATAGTTAATTGGATGCACCTGTTGTGACAGTTCCTTTAATACTCTCGGCGTAGCTTGCTGTTGGAACTCAAATGTGTGTTTGTAGAGTGACAAACATGTTGAATACAACATCTCGCTCATATCTTTATTAGGAGAAACATCCTTTTGGTGTTTTTGATTGATAAGTGTCAATGGCGAGAAAGTTGAAGATCAGCTCCTAATTATTCTTGAATGCACATGGGCGTGAAGTGGCTGAGGATCCTTTAACTGATTGTTCAACCTGAAAATAGATAAGACGTTTTAGTGATGAACAAATTTATTACGCGACAACTGGTTACTTGAAAGACTAGTTCTATAAAGAAGTCATTGTGAAAATAAGTATAGTATTAATCTGAATTACGATCGTAGGTAATATTCGTCATCAAATCATATTTGAAAACAATCACAAGTATTTAAAAGATGCAGTGATCATGAAGCCAAAATTGCTTGAAATTGATATGTTACCTTAATAAAGTCCCTGGATCTGGTGTAGCTTATGACCATAGAACTTTGTCTCTTGCCCTCGGGTTGGCAAGGGCTCTGAACAATGGTCAATCTTCAGAAAGATTAAATGAGAGCAGCTGCAATGTATTGCTCCAAGGCCTTCACAGGAGATGTTGCTTGTTTTGATCTTGCAATGACAATCCGTGCGATGCCATGAAATTGAGCAGTCTACGTCTTCGACGACTCTTGAAATATGGGACATATAAGAGGGGAAAGATTTAACAACCGAAGTCTTTGATGAGGCATAACTCACGGAAGTGAAAAATCCCTGACATAACGATTGACATGAAGCAAGTGTTCTTCATCTGACAAGGATTCTACAAAATGCAAAAGTGAATTATTTGAGTATATTTCGAAAATCTAAGATTAAAGCATCTCCTGATAAATGCATCCGGTAGTTAGTATTCTCAGGAGTACTTCTGTTGTTGTTGATGTTGCTTTTTCTTAAGTTACGTTGCAGGTCATTAAAATAACTATGGACAAAATTTTGTTACAGCAACTGTATGTAAGCGAAATAGCACGAATCTTGCTACTCTTAGTTTCTAGCACATTAACTTAAATTATGGTGGGTTTCTCTAAAGATGTATTACAAATAGGTAAGGTTGTGAATCACTCGAAGTGATGCTTCTGATACGATTTCCTTTTTATTTCGTTTTTTCTTATAACTGGAAACCTCTTTAAATTTACAGAATTTTTTTTCTCCAACAACAGTTTGGAAAATTAACAGTCGTTTCATTTCCCTACCGTACGATAGGAAACTGCACTTGTTAATTCTAGTTCGGCTGTAGAAATTTTCCTTTGAATTCTCGTGAAATTTGATGACTTCAAGATAGTAAAATACCTATATTTGTTGAAGTAGACAGCTTTTTTAAAGGAAATTTATCGCCACGATAAATGAATTTATGCTGCTTGATTCGCATTGCTTAATCCCAGCTCCCGGCCGAGGGATTTCCGGTTAGCCGGGACATTCGGGTTTACGGTACTTAACGACGTGAAGGGTGGTTGCAAGTGACCAGGGGTGGTTGCAAGTGACCATACCTAAGCATGCACAGGGTTTTTAAGACTTTTAAGTTGCAACTATATTTGGGAAGTCACGTGACCAGAGCAGAAAAAAGCGTAAAACTGGAGTGGCGCACACTTCTGGATATGAAAAATGAGGCTAATGGTAACTATTGTAAAAGTGCAAAAGTTTTGGTATTTATTTGAAATTTGCATTAGTGTGGGATTTATGACTTCAGAAAGCACATTAAAATTTGGTCTGTGAGACGTGGTTAGGGCCTGTCGTAAGTAGCGCATGTTGAAGAGCAATTTACAAATTTCAGATGTTTATCTTCGGACGTTTCATATATATACCGTAAATCCTCTTTTAAGCTCCCCGGGGGCTTATTTTTTTAAGCACTTTTGAGGTGGGGCTTAATAGAAAGGGGGGCCTAAAAGAGAGGGGTCTTATTTAATTTAGCGAAACGCATCACCTGTAGCAAAAATACCGTGGTATGAGACAGAGTAGACTTACGCGTTGTACAATTAAAGTCACTGTCAAAAGTATTTAACTCACTTGTGGGAGCCTAAAAGTAACAAAAACAAAATTCTTATTCTTCAAAAATGCGCGTTTTTGGCCTCATGTTCTTCGGTAATTTGTTGTAACTTCCAGCCTGAATAAATCATAACTGATCAGTCCACGTTAATCGTTAATTTTTTTGTGAAGAATAAGGATTGGGGGAGGGGGAGAGGGGGGGCTTATTAACTTTCCTCCTCTGAAAAGGGGGGCTTATTAGAGAGGGCAGGCTTATTTGAGAGGGGGGGGGCTTAATAGTGGATTTACGGTAAGGGTAAAAACACCGAAAACACAGTGTTTACAGACACAATCCGTAAAAATCCCTTGGCAACAACGCTAAGTCTGTAGTTAAGTTAGTCCTTCCTCCCCCCCCCCCCCCTTCTCCCCTCTTAAAAACACCTTTAAGAACGTTTTTAGCCTCAAATCGCGAAAAAAAAAGGAAGAACGTCGAGCCTCAGCTCCAAATTAGACGTTCTTTATTTGGCGTTCTTTTGTGTTCTGTCTTTTGTTTCTTTTGTTTTACGTCATTTGTTCCCCGGTACATGCAGAAGGAATCCATTCTCCTTTTCCCATAAGACACTTTCGAAAGGCGAGGTCAAAGCGTTTCCTTATAAGCCTGGTTTTTACTAGCGACGCAAGCATAAGCGCAAACATTAAAGCACAAGCGCAAGTGAAAACAGCAGCAACATAAGCATAAGCATAAGTAGAAACATAAGAGGAACGAACGTACTTATTTGTCAAGTCTGGTTTTCACTAGGGACATATGCACAAGCGCAAGCACAAGAAAAGGAAAAAATTTGATCCTTGTGCTTGTGCTTGCGCTTGTGTTTATGCTTTGCGTCGAGCGGTGAAATAAGAGCTGTTATGTTTGCGCTTGTGCTTGCGCTTGTGCTTGCGCTTATGCTTGTGTCGCTAGCTAGTGAAAACCAGACTTTAAGTTTTCTTTACTTAGACCCTTCCCGGTTGCCGGGCATATAGTCACAGCGTCCTTTTTACAGAATCGTTTGTGGATGATTTAATCTGTGAGTGAAACTTATGAACCAAATCCTGCCTAATTTAAGAACTTCTTTTGTACGTTTTCTTACGAACGCTGCGATACTGTGTTGAAATTAATCTGTCAGCGAAGAGTCAAAATGTACTGTACAGTTTAACATTAGTCACCGTACAGCGTACCGATTAAGGTAGTGTTTTGTTTACTGTTCATTCATCTGGTTATGTTACATTGTAGCAATATGCATAAATGGAATAACTTTCTTAAGACATGTCCTCTTTGTCTGAGAGTTACAAACGTTTCTTACCTATCCGAAAATAACGGCTAACCGATTTGCCTGCAGAATCCGAAAGTAACGGGGTCGTTACTTTCGGAATTCTACGGAAGCATACATACATAACAACTGGTATATCGAGTTGGGATTAGAGATGACATTCCTTCTGAGGGGGTGGGTTTGTCGATTTCTTTGAGGGGTAGGCTAACAATGAGGAGGGTGTGGCAAATGGTGGGTCACTATTGCTTGCCAAACTTGGGTTACTTGCAGTGTCTCTTTATTTGATGTGTGTTTCTTGGGTTCATATGAAAATTCCACAATTTTCATCTTTTTTTTCTCACTTTCAACAACTCACAGTAAGCCCAAACTCCACTGAATTTATGCAAGTAAGACCGCTGATATATATATTCAAAAGGTGGTGCTGATCTTAGTAAGTTTTTGGATGTTCAGATGCCTGCAATGGATATTGATGACACCAGGATAGAGAAAACTAAAACCATGTATTCCTTTAATTGTAGCCTTACAGCGAGAGTCAAGAAACCCCGCATGGCACTACTAGTATCTGAAGCAAGTAAGGAAGCCAGAGTACCAAAGAGGAAGATGAAGACCATGTATAGCTACTGTGCCCCTTAAAGGCCTCATCAACGTGACTCTCACCTCCAGTCAATTATTGTAGGACTTACTCACATTAAATAACTTCACATTTCTAGCAAAGGCACAACCCATATTGGGGTAACACACTAATTTTTAATTTCTAAATTATTTATATCAATCCAGACCACTTTGTTAGCTCCTACACCACTTATGCAAAATTTAGATCTGGTCCTGCTGTTCACCACAGGTTGATGCAAACTAAACTTACATGTAAGAACACCTTACTAAAAACTGCGAGTCAGTACATAGGTAAGTATATAAAACACACTTGATCATGCTAGGTAACAGCTTAGTGACACATGGGTTAATAAATTAACATAATGAAAGAGGTGGCGAATACAAGCATCTTGAGAAATTTTAGCTGAATTTCATAGATCTCCTTAACTTGTCTAGTGATTGTTGTCCTGGAATCACATTTTCTTTGCAATACCCAAAAAGTAAAAAAAAAGAGGTCTTGCAATATTTATCTATTCATTATCCCAAATCAAGTCATTCTAATTCTCTTTGTACTGTGTTGCAGGATGACCATTATGGAAGACTTCTTCTAAGGGGGCCCACCAATTGCCTCCTTGTCCGCCCTCACTTGGCGGTGGCCCCGTCCATTCTAATGACTCCTGGCAAGGTTCACAGACCTTCCACCACTCCTTGGTAACAGGGTCACTGCCTATTGCAGCCATGTCTTTCTCAAAGTCATCACCTGAATGCCATCAAAATACCAAAATATTTCTTCAGTACATCTTGATAGACTTAATGTACTTTTGTGTGAATATTACACAGTATCAACAAAATCAACACAAACTGACTGAATGAACAAAATCACCTTAACCTGATTGAACAAATAAAGAAGTGGTTATGCAAATGCGCAAACACATGATTGGTTATGAACTGACTGATTGATTGATTGACTCGCACTCACCCGTATATTCCATATGGGAGAACAATAAATGATGGTGCTTATCATAGTAAATTGTGTAGTTCCTTATATTGCTGTCGTAGATTCTCTTAAGCACCTAGAATTAAGCCGTACAGTTGAGAAACGTGTTGTCAGATTGTGGTTTACGAAATTGAATCCTGGAAGTGAAAAGGAGAATAATTACTTTGGGCCATACTGCGGCATGCAGTTCCTTGTATTTTTCATACGTCTCTGGTTTTAATTTGATGACAGATCCCAACCTCTTGGCAATTTTAGGATTAGAAGCCATCCTGCTTAGCTCGAGAACGGAAGAAAGATCACCCGGAACTTTAGAATGAGGGTGCAAATTAGTGCGTATGGCACGACGTAGCCACGGGAAATGTCCGCTGGGGTATTTACAACTCGCAGGTAGTCAATATGGCGGACTGGTTGAGTCTTTTCTCAGCTCTGATGATTGTGGGTTGCTTTCTGGTTTTAGCCCGGTTTATAGTGAGACTTGGTGCCATGGAAAGAGAGGCCATACTTAATGTTTTAAATCCTCCACGAATGGACATTCCGTCGGAACCCATGATCGGTGTGAAGAATCCATTTGTTCTGGAACTGAAGTCTGCTCAATCGTCAATCGATGAAATGGGTAACATGGCCGTCCAAACGTGGATTTCCTCAATTATCTTATTTATTTCATCATCATAAACGAGATCTTACTTATTGCTGAAACTACAGAAATACTTCTTCCTCAATCAAACTCAACACAAGAATCGCAAATGTCTCTTAGGATTAACCAAGCCAGTAAAACGAAAGCCAAATATACCTACAGATGCATGATAGCGTTTTTATTAGTGTTTAGGGACTGATCATTTATTGTTTCCCAAAGGTGGGTGGCAGTTCTAGGAGGGTGATGGGGGGAAGGGAGGTGTTATAGTTTCAGTATAAAATCAAGGCTAGATTGCAGAATACATGGCCCACTCATTGACATACATTGAATAACAATAAAAGTGTCCATTGTAATGTGTCTCGTTCTTCACCAGTCTGCAAAGTGTGGCAAGTGCAAGCTTGAGTCTCTTTTTCTAAACCCTCATTACACACACTAGGCCCCTGTTGTTCAAAGGCCGGATAGCGCTATCCACTGGATAAATATCTATCCAGTGGATAGTGCAATTAGCTTTCCCATTACTTATCTGCTGGATAGTGATATATCTGGTGGATAGCGCTATCCAACGTTTGAACAACCGGGGCCAGAATCGTAGCATTGTACATGGTGGGTGTTAGGCTGAGAGGCGTATACCATCCACCATGCGCGCACAAGTTCTGGAGTTCTGGTAGTATTGCATATGGTGCACATGGCTAGAAATGGCTCTGTTCTGCCATACTCTGAAGACTGGGTTCTCCAAAAGTCTCTGCCATTTGTAAATGAATGGGCCGTGTATTCTGCATTTGCTCCAAAATCACTTAAAAGTGGAGTGTATGCTTTGTCAACACCAAAATTGAGATGGGTTCATCTTTCTCTTGATGTGACATGATTTTAGTTTGTTTAGCCTTTCTGGCGTCTGGCTAACACTCAAAATGTCAGGTTTTTTAATCCTTTTACAGGGGCCAATTTATATTATCAACTCAGTCGATAAACCAAATTTTTCTGTACCACTCCCTTATCAACATAGCGCCACAGTTTCTTTCCAAACAAACCCTTGTTATTCATTTGTTATTTAACCTTTGTTTGTGCATTCAAGTATGGTGTCTTTTACAAAATAAAATCTAGTGTACATGTAGGTCATGCACAACTTTTTTCCTTAAGAGGTCTAAAACAGTTTTTCTAATAAGCATCCCAGCCCTTTAATGCTGGAGCCTTGCTTCAGGCTGATTTCACCATTAAAATGTCAAAATAAGCCCTGTTTAGGCGAATTACCCATCAATTAGAAAAAACAGTTTTCAAAATTTTTATATGAACTGTGTGTGGAACCATGGCTTACGTTTTTCTCTGTCATCTCTAAGGTTTTATTGAGTTTCTGCTGAGCACTACTGCTCCATGTTATGTGACATTCTACTGGGGAGTAAGCAAGGATACTATTGACTCAGTCCTGTGTAGATCATGTAACAAACAAGAAAGCAGCACATTTGATGATTCTGAAAACAGCAGCGATGACTCAGATTTCGAAGAAGCACCAAGCATATATGCTGTAACCCTGGAGCACATCCTTCAGGGGTCATACAAGGAGAGAAGTGCATCAGAATTGTATCCTTAAATTGACTAAGACCTGAATGTTTTTCAGGCTTCTTTATGCAATTGCATAAATTGTGTTGACAATATTTATTGCAAGGATTATTCTTCATTGCATTTCTGCAGTTCATATATGATTTGTTTCACATACATTTTTCACACTCACCTCTTTCACATGAACATATGAACCCACAGTAATTGTAATTCTCACAATAATTATTATTGTGGGAATTATTGACCTGTTTCCAACATAAGTGGCTTCATAGCTCAGTTGGTTAGAGCTCTGCACCAGCATTGCGAGGTCGTGGGTTCAAGCCCTGTTGAAGACCTTAATTTTTTTCAAGCTTCTTTATGCAATTGTATAAATTGCATTCACAACTGCAAGGATCATTCTGATTTCTCCTGGCCTTGCTGGTTTCCAGACAACATAGAAAAAGCATTGGAATCTAAAGTTGGAAACCTTTTATTTTAATAAACATGTGACATTATTATACCTTTGAAAATCTTAAAGTTATGTTAAAGTTAAGTTATGTTTACTTAAGAAAAGTTATGTTATCTCATGACTCAAGTGTGTCACAGGAATACCAACTGCAAATGGATTGTGAACGATAGATATGAAATAAATCATATATGAACTGTGGAAATGAAATCAAATGAGGAATGATCTTTGCAGCTGTGAATGCAAATTATGCAATTGCCTAAAGAAACCTAAATAAATTCTGGACCCTGTTAAAGTCCTGAATTTTTTTCAGGCTTCCTTATGCAATTTCATAATATTAATTACATTTACAACTGCAAGGATCATTATTCATTTGATGCAAATGGATTATTGTGCAGTCTGAAAGTCTGGTGGAGTAAATGGTAAAAGGTTTCAAACCTACTTCATTCAAATTTTCAGGACTCAACCCTGTTAGAAAGCATTTCCTTGACTGCATAAATTTCCTCAGTTATGACTGTGGATCTGAATATAACATTTTAGCTACGCCGCCAACAGACCTTGAATATAGGTCACTGTCCATTGATCCGAAGCTGCATGCATTGATAGGGATTGTAGAAATGTTGAGGAATGATGAACAAGGACCACAGCAACTCTCTGACATTGTAAGACACTTATTGATAATTTAATTGTAAGCTGTATATTCTGGGTCAACCATAGCTGAAAGTGCCTACATGTTGCAGGGTGGTTATAACAGGGATACAAACTTCAGTGTACCAACATTTTAAACCGTTTTGCACATTACTTTTGTCAGTAAATCAACAAGAAACTTTAATTAGCTTATATGTTTGAAAATATCCTACTTTTTAGCAATTTTAAAACAAAAATAAGCCAGCCAAATATGTTTGTTTTGTCTTCTGTTAGTAAAATATTGTGACATAGAAAGACTGAGGCCCTTGCCTTCTACCCCAGGCCTTGTCTTACATTCCCACAGTATTTCCTGTTGTGAAAATCATATGCTCCTTGATTAATATTTACCTTAAATTAAATTGGCCTGCCACTGATGTTTTCTAAGAGTCCTAACATCATCCTGCTGTAAAAAATTCAATTTTTACTGAACTTTGGCTAGCTTGCACTTAAAACCATCACCACTTGACGACCACTTGTAAACAGTTTTTCCAACATTTGTGAGATGCAACTTAGTGCTTTTTATTTTCTGTCTTTTCAGGTAGCTCTTATTACAGCAATACAAGTGTCACACTCGTCATCTGGGAAACTTACCAGTCACATAGAGATGCAGTATGTTCAGACTGCTGAAGGCAACATTTTCAGCGTGAAGGTATGAAGTGTATTGAAGGCCAAAACAGGGGGAGCACGGCGACACACAAAACTACGAAGACGGCCATGCACTCAACTCAACTTTTTTAATTTGCCCATGATATGCAAATTCAACATACGTGCATCATGTGACGTAACGCAATACATTACAAGGTATTATGTACACAAATCCCCATGTTTGTGTTTAGCCAAATCCATGCCATGGAATTAAACAATTACGTGGCAAACCAAGACCCCCTGAAGACTTAAACAGACACTTTGTAATGGTCTTATCTTGGTTAAACACTTCATTTTCTACCTTCCATAATAATGAGTTTTTAAGTAGGTTTTGGGTTGAAATGACTGATTAGATTTTACTAGTTATTTGCCAAGTTTAGATGATCATGTCATTGGGCAGTGATATAAACCTGTTGACATTGTCTTGTTCATCTCCACACAAATCCCTACATGTAGTGCTGTGACATCCAAGAGTTGGGTGGAAGCAGGGGATGGGCTGACCTCCTTAGCCTTTGTTGGTCATGTAAGCCTCATGAGAGGGCTTATGTGCCATCAGTGGGACTGACTGATGATAATGGAGCTCTTTTTTTCAGTTTTTGCGAAAGGGGACACTTAAATGTTTTCTCTTCAGTATCTGTAGACTTTATGCTACACACTATTCATATTAAGAGACCATCTTATTTGTTTTGTATCCATAGAAACTATTTGTGGTAGAAAGTGATGACATTGCAGAAACCCAATTGTTGCCATCTAGCCAAAGTTCATCACCTCAGAGAACAGGCAACCATTCACCTTCCTTGTCACCAGAGTTAACTAATGCTGTATGTGTCATTTGCCGAACTCTACCAGTTACCAGAGCCTTCCTCCCCTGTAGACATGCATGTGCATGTGGATTGTGCTTTCAACAGCTCAGCTATTGTCCCATGTGCCGAGGAATCATTCAATCATATTTTAAGGTGCAAGATGAACCTTTTATTGATGACGCTGAGTCTGATGCCAGCAGTGAACTGAAGCAGATGACCATGGTTGAAATTATAAGAGGTGTATTCTTAGCAAGCTAGAGAATGCACAAAAGAAATAATTGCATAGTTGTTTTGAATTAAATAAATAGCTCACTTTTGGTTGTTGTTATGTTGTGAACATTTATTTCATGATTTCCTGTTTCTAGAGATAAAGGTTGTGTACAACCTATAGGTGTGTTTTAATAGATTAAAAAAAGATGCAGTAGGGGGTAAAACCTTCTAAACTGTAGATTGTTGGTTACAGCTACAATTTACAGCTTCTCTAAACAAGAACTTTACTGTTCGAGATCTGGGAAGAGGAACAGGTACCTTCAGAGTGGAAAGAGGGCTATCTCATCAAGATCCCAAAGAAAGCTGACCTTAGCTCCTTTTCTAACTATCAAGGAATTATGCTTCTGTCTGACTTAATGAAGGTGTTGAATGAATCATCCTGACCAGAATGAAAGATGTAGTGGGCACACAGCTTTGAGACCAGCAGGCTGGCTTCAGAAACGAAAGGTCTTGTGTTGACCAGACTGCAGTGCTGCATACCAATGTAGAACAGTTCTTAGATGGAATTCCTCTCTATACATTAACTCTGTTGACTACTGAAAGGCTATCAACATTGTAGACATCGAGAATCCCTGGAAACCCCTGCAGTACTACAGCATCCCAGGCAAACTGATAAACATTGTTAGGAACTTGTACAAAGGAATGACTTGCAGAGTTGTCTATGTAGCACAGCTCACCAATGTTTTCAATGTTAAGATGAGATGTTAATAATAATAATAATAATAATAATAATAATAATTGTCTTTATTGCCAAAAGATAAAGGTACATTTCTTTTGTTTTTATTCTAGTCACCTATACACTAAATTAAAAAGTCTACTCTAAAAACTAAACTAGTTTAACTACAAATGGATGATATAAATACTGTGTAGAAACTACATTACATTGTGTTTAAATCACAGTCTATTTACATAAGATGTAATAAATTATTCAGTATTAAGCTTGGGAAGGGCACACTGTTTTTTATGCAGATTATATTATTTTATTCTCCTTGGTGTTGGGTGTTTTTGCTTGCTTTCACCTTTCTTGCTCCTGCTGGCAATTAACAGAACTATGCAGAAAGCCACAAAAACAGAAAAAAAATTGGACTATGTGACTGCGTGATGCAGTCGTAGTCTATACCCACATTTCACCCGTGCTCGCCACAAGAGTCTCCAGTAGCTCAGTGGTTAGAGCATCTGTACTAGATCTTTGGAGGGTCGTGGGTTCAAATCCCATCTGGGGCTCGGATTTTTTCTGAGTTCCCATAAGATGCAAAACATCTTTCATTTCATTTCTTGTGCGACTTGCTTGGGTGGTTGGTTGGTTGTATCTCTGACATGCTTTAATGTGACTGCGTGATGCAGTTAAGAGTCATGTATGGTTGATATGCTTCAATGTGACTGTGCGATGCAGTTAGGAGTCATATATGGTTAAATTGGACTATGTGACTGTGTGATGCAGTCGTAGTCTATACCCACATTTCACCTGTGCTCGCCACAAGAGTCTCTACTAGCTCAGTGGTTAGAGCATCTGTACTAGATCTCGGAGGGTCGTGGGTTCAAATCCCATCTGGGGCTCGGATTTTTTCTGAGTTCCCATAAGATGCAAAATATCTTTCATTTCAAAAACAGAAGTGAAACGGAAATCCAGTGGATGCATTTAGACACAGTAGGACAACCTCAACTTTGCAGATGATCTGGGGTACTCGTCCCACATGCAACACCAGATGCAGGAAACAACCACTGATGAGGCAGTCACCTCAGCGCAACTTAGTCTAGGCTTGATTACTAGCCACTGTTCAGGAAATGAGCCCATGCTCCTCCCCGAAAGATCCTGTCCTGAGTTGAAAAATCATATTCGCAAAATTTTTCACTCAAACACACTAATACCACATGACTTCTTTGGACTAGTGCTTTGTTGGGCAAACTTAACACGACCCTACCCCCTACGTTACCCTCTTATTTTAACCTATCACCCCTCCTGTTAGAACCGACACCACCCTACATCACAGATTATTAGGGCAGGGCAGAGTGTCAAATTTGGGTAATGCCCTTGATGAATGCCTACAATTCACAGGTATGTTCTCTCAAAATGTATATATACCAATATATATTTGTTTATATTTCTCGAAGATATTAGCCCCTGTAAAGCCTTGTTTCCATGTCATCTTAATGGTCTGCAATCGGTCTGCGACATGATTGGCGATCAGCCTGCGTCACTTCGCAGACATGGAAACATTTGTCCCCGGCGTCTGTGGCAAACGTGCTTTGCAGACCGCCACAAACGGTGAGGACAAATGTTCCCATATGTCTGTGACCTGATGCAGACCAATTGCCGATCATGTTGCCGATCATGTCACAGACTGATCGCAGACCATTAAGATCAATTATAGAAACCAGGCTTGAGAGAAAATGAAGTTTGTGTCACACGCACCTACAACTTGGAAATGTCATACAGCCATTTTGACTTAAAAAGAATCACCTAAAATACTCAGCTAATACTGCAGCTTGTACAATTTGCTTGCTTTTATTCAAATCACAAAGTAAGTACATAACTACATTTCTGACACATTAACCAGTCTGTGTGCTAAAGTAGAGCACCTTTAATTTTTTTATTTTAAAGCCAACTTGCAATAAAATAATAATAATAATAATAATGAGGGATTTATATAGTGCTTTACAACAAATAAAGGACCCTTTTCTGCAACACCCTTCAATCTACTGAAACATCTCTTGAAGTTATCACATCTGTAACTGATAGAATCAGTTAGCATCCAGGATGCTGTAGTTGTATAACAGATTTAAAACAGTCATTTCAACTTGATTTAATACTCTATTTTCCACACAGAAAACGTGGATTCACCTGTTAATCTACCAGGAAGTCACAGTCACTCAACAAGACACCTCCATTGATTTTGAGGCCATTTATCTGGAGATATCCACGCTCAAGAATCTGTAAAGTTATGTACTGCGCAAGTGTAGGCTGATAAAATGTGATAACTGGCCCTTCTGCTAATTTCTCGGCTGGACCGGCAAAATGTCCACATGGGGAGTTAACCTTCAGTCGCTTATTGCCTAATTGCAAGGGTACTCTTGAACGCACTCCGAATCCCTCCGGGACTGGCTCCATGCCAGCTCTGATCTCAAGATTTCTTAATCTGTCCCAGCAATCATCTTGACGATTAACGATCGTCAATGAGGAGATCAGAATCGGTGAAGGAAGTTTGATTTCAAGCCATGGGTACTTTTCTTCTTTAGAGTGATAGTACAATATGCTACTATCTGAAATAATCCCGTTTACTGCTAACTTTGGTCCCCAGTTGGTTGCATTATTGTAATATATTGAAGAGCAACGAGCCTGAAGAACCAGTCTTTCCTTTGGTACAGACATAAAAATGTTTTTCAGGTGACAGACAATCCACTGTTCCCTCGTCATGATTGTCGCCTTCTGCATCTGCCGACGGGCGACGTTTATAACCATCTTTTGGCTAAAATCGTTAAAACTATTTTTTCGAAGGTGTCTGGCAATAAAAAACACACCCGCTTCAACCAACTGATTTAAACCCTGGGCGTTGCCAAGTTCCATGATGAGGGCGTAATTGGATTCGTCGATGTTGCTGATCATAAAGTTGATACAAATATCTGCCACATCTGGAAGATTGATGAAGTTAGCAAACGTAAGAACATCTTGAACGTTGCTGCCTGTTATGTTCATTTGATGGGTGTACAGACCATCGATGCAAGTTTTGATCACGTCAAGTGAAAAGTCTACAAATGTTGCTTCGGTGGCTGTTGGGTTCACGCGAAACAGGCCAGCAAAGTACTCGCTTTGAGAGGCAAGAATAAACCGATGAGCCTGCATTTCTGCGCCAGTTTTGTCTTTGATGGTAAAGTCGTAAAATTGTTCTTCGCCTTCTTTTTCATGGTAGGCTGCTATATTGTAACACAAGTTTCGAATTTGCTCGACTGTTGTCATAATGTTACAAGCAGGTCCACTTCCGCTTTATGCTGCCAAAAATCTGACCTGCGTCAAATAAATTATGTATGCACAGTATGAGAAGCCCGAGTGGCCAGCAAGAAAACGAAAGAAAAATGGCGGGGGACTTGGGAGGAGAGGGGAAAGGAGGGCACTTGTGGTCAGCGGCGTTCACCATTCACCGCTCGATCCCTCTGTGTGGAAATTTAGGGTGTAAATCTTCAATGCTGCTACTTATCCAAACGCAAAATGGATAAGTTACAAAACTAGTATCAGCTGGAAAGCCCATAAATAACAAAAAAATGCATTGATTAAGCCAATGGCCCATAACTTCTGAAACGTTCCAAATGGAATGGTATGTACCATTTGATTTTCCAGCAAGAATTTCCTGGTTTTCCGTGTAAATGGTAAGGACTTCAGGATTTCCATTTCCCCTCTTCTCCCTAGTGCCCCACCATTTTTCTTTTGTTTTCTTGCTCCCATTCCTTAGACTTACTGATTCCTAATCTTGTACCCAGATCTCATGGCAGGTGTGAAAATGGGAGATCTGGGTATGAGATTAACTGATCCCTTGTCTTGCTACCAACCTGGAAATGAGGTTAAGCTTACGCAGCTCATTAAAAAAGATGTGGTTGATCACTGACTGCTTAAATTGTTTAGTAATCATATTTCCCATCTTTCAAAATGACTTCGAAGATATACTGCTGGACAGTTACAACATGGTTTGGTGTGGGTGCTCACTCGACCA
>OX419342.1:25773906-25776406 GCA_948470475.1 Galaxea fascicularis | reverse complement strand
GGACAAAATCATTTTCAAGGAGTTTTCCAGGCCCACGCAAACGATGCTCCATGATTTCTTGTCATTGGACTTGGGTCCAAGGGGTTTCAGTACATAACATAACATGATAAGAATCCCAACTGGCCGGAGGAAAACCAGTTAATTGGCTATTAGCAAGGATGACCAAGGAGTTGAACCAGGCACTCACCCAGAACAACACCAGCTGGTGGCCAGAGCAGGATTTGAACCTGCATCACCAGAATGAAATCCAACACCCTTAACCACTCAGGGATCCTGCCTCCTTCATTCTTGATTGATTTGGTGGATGTAGTCCAAAATACAACCACTTTACAATTTGAGAAATAAAATTATCACCTCTTTGGTCAATATATTAATCACAAGATTAAATTTTTCTGCCGTTTTTAACCCTAAGAAAATTATGGGCATGGGTGAATTTTTACTTAAAAATGGCCACCTTTACAACAATCCAATGTTTTAATATATTTATGTAGTTCCTCCTTTCTCTGATAGTCTAAACACTTTATTCTCAGTACATTTGCCAACACTTTTTCCTTTCACCATTCCAATGCTGTCCTCTTCTTCCTTCCTGGACAGTCATCCTGTAGAAAAGCATAATGGTAAATAACCAACTATTTAACTGCAACAACCTACAAGAAGATCAATGATTACAGACATCCAACCTTGGCAAATCAACCACTATATATTGAACCTTTGAGTCCTGCATGTTTTGCGTGTATTTACGTAAATAAAGTTTGGTCAATATCAGTAAAAATAATTACAATGTGCAGTAGATAATAATACATGGTTATACATGCCAAACATGGCGATACATGGCTATACACAACAATACACAGCTATGCACGGATAAACATATGGCTACAGTCACTATTCAGCCCAGGCAATACATGTACATGCTACTGACATGGCAATACATGGCTATACATGGGAATACATGACAAAACATGGCTATACATGGGATACATGGCAATACATAGTAATACATGGCAATACATAGTAATACATGGCTATATATGGGCAAACATGGCAATACATGGTTATACATGACAACCCATGGCTATACATGGCTATGCATAACAATAAATGGCTATACATGCTTATACATAACAATACATGGCTATACACTGGTATAAATGACAATACATGGCTATACGTGGCTATACATGGGCATACATGGCAATACATGATTATACATGACTAAACATGGATGTACATGACAATACATGGCTATACATGGCAATACACAGTTATACATGACAACCCATGGTTATATGTGGCTATACATGACAATAAATGGCTATATATACTTATACATGACAATACATGGCTATACACTGGTATACATGAGAATACATGGCTATACACTGGTATACATGAGAATACATGGCTATACATAGGCATACATGAGAATACATGGCTATACATGGTTATACATGACAGTCAAGATTATTCTTTTACATTTATGAGACACGTCAATAACCCTACTTAAAGTACATACTCTGATCTAAATTTCTGCCACAGGCCAGAAGGATAATTTGTGTGCTCTGGGGACAAGAATCTACTAAATTACTGACCACATCAGAAGACCCAAAACTACTTAGTAGGGGAGGTAGAGGATAACGTGTTTCACCCCCACAACATGGGCAGCTTGAAGCGACTGGTTTTGGCCAGTGTTGGCTGGTGTTGGAGTCAATGGGTTAATTTATTTTGTAATAAAAACGAAAGAACTTTCAACCTTTACCAGGCCATTTTCAAGTTCAAGTAAAAATATAAAAAATTAGCATATACATATTATAGAGCGTTTTCACGTGACGTCATCAAATTTTACAATTGAAAACTAAAGATCCACGAAAGATTTTATCCACATAAGGCATAAAAGGTGTTAATTTTATATCTGTTCACAACCTTCTAGCTCAATAGCTTCCTTCATTTAGAAACCAATGTGCTGTGAATTTCACAGTTATGGTGTTGCGTGCGATGTTTGTCAAAAAATACATAAATGGATGAGAATGTCATGAACATTAAAATGGGAAAAAAATTGAACGAGAGACAGCTATGTAGACTTCCAGACTGGAAGTAAGAAGAAATTCCCTCCCCTCTCCCCTCCACCACCCACCAAAACATGACCTCCTAAAAATTTCCCCAACATATTTCTTGGCTCAAAGGCATTTGTCTGATAATTGGTGCGGGTTATAGGAAGGTGCGGGTAATGTGATAATTTTTAAATCTTTGGTATAGTTTTAAAACCGTAAGTAGGGGAAAATATAAAAGTCATTAGAGAAACTGTTCCTAAAAACTATGTATTGCCTCATTTATCCCACTTTAATTGCCTGATAGACTTTAATCCTCTCGATGAAAACCAATGCAAATTGAAAACATATCAACAGGTATCATTGGCAATCCAAATCCGCGTGTGATATTACTTTCTTACCTCGCTAATTTCAAAGCTTTTTCTTTGTTTAGTTTAAAATAAAAACATTAT
>OX419342.1:25768906-25771406 GCA_948470475.1 Galaxea fascicularis | reverse complement strand
ACTGTTTGCTTATGGGGGGAATAAGGTTGACGTGATCGGTCAATTTGAGGCTGATGTTTCTGCGGGACATTCTACAGTGTCCACGAATTTTATCCTTGTTAAGCATGGGCGGTGCATTCTGGGAAATGCAACAGCAAGAGCACTAGGAGTCCTTCATGTTGGACCAAATACAAGCCCTGTTACAGATTGTAATGCTCTCCAAGATGACATTGTGGGTGAACTCAAAGCAAAGTATCCTAAAGTGTTTGAGGGAGTTGGAAAGTTAAAAGATTTCAAGTTGAAGTTGCATGTAGACCCAAATGTACCTCCTGTAGCACAAAAGTTGAGGCGAGTCCCATTTGCACTTCGTGACAAAGTAACTGCCAAGATAGAAGAACTCCTAAGGGAGGACATCATAGAACGAGTCGAAGGCCCTACCACGTGGGCAAGTCCTGTTGTTGTGGCACCAAAGCCCTCTGGTGAGATAAGACTTTGTGTGGACATGCGCTGTGCTAATGAGGCTATTGTCCGTGAAAGGCTGCCCATCCCCACAGTTGACGAAGTGCTTGAAGAGTTAAATGGCAGCACGGTGTTTTCTAAACTAGATCTTCGCTGGGGTTTCCATCAAATAGAGTTGCTTGAGGATTCGAGGGACATAACTACCTTCATTACCCATGAGGGCCTGTTCAGGTACAAGAGGTTGAGTTTTGGGGTGAATGCGGCACCTGAGAAATACCAGCACGTTATCCGTCAAGCAATTGCAGGCGTAGAAGGAGTTGTTAACATTGCGGACGATTTGATTGTACATGGGAAAAACACCTCAGAACATGACGAGAATTTACACAAGCTGTTAGCCAAGTTACAAGAGAAGAATCTGACCTTGAGATGCGATAAGTGCACGTTCAGAATGAATAAAGTGGTTTTTATGGGAATTATCCTTTCCCAGCACGGCATTGGGCCTACCGAGGAGAAAGTGCGGGCAGTGAAAGAGGCAAGTCGTCCAACATCAGCGACAGAGGTGAGAAGCTTTCTGGGCCTGGTTGGTTTCAGCTCCAGGTTTATTCAAGATTTTGCAACTATCGCTGAACCCCTGAGGGCACTGACTAGAAATGGGGCCACATTTGAGTGGAAAGAGACACAAGAAAAAGCATTTCAGAAGCTGAAGGAGGAACTGGTAGGAGCGACCATGCTAGCCTACTTTGACAAGACTGCACACACCAAGGTCATAGCAGATGCCAGCCCAGTAGGACTCGGTGCGGTCCTGGTGCAGGAAGTAGGGGAACAGAGCCGTGCTGTGTGCTATGCCAGTAGAAGTCTCAGTGACACTGAGCGTCGGTACAGTCAAACAGAAAAAGAAGCTTTAGCACTTGTTTGGGCTTGTGAAAGGTTCAATTTGTACTTAAATGGCTTACCTGAATTTGATTTAGTGACTGACCACCAGGCACTCAAAACCATCTACGGTCCAAGATCCAAGCCATCGGCTCGCATTGAACGATGGGTGTTGCGGATGCAACCCTACAAGTACAAAGTGTGTTATGTTCCCTCTAGAGAAAACATTGCTGATGCACTGTCTCGGCTGACGAAGATACCAGCATCGCAAGGGTATGTTCACGATGAGGAGTACATTCGCGAAGTAACACTTCAAGCAGTACCTGTGGCCTTAAGGATCGAGGAAATAGAAGAAGCCTCCTCGCAAGACAAGGAATTGAAGGTTGTTCGTGAGTGTCTGCAGAAGGATGACTGGAGTGAGGCACCTAAAGCCTTTGTGATGGTGCGAAATGAGTTGACCTCTGTTGGCCAGGTCGTGCTACGTGGAACTAGAATTGTCATTCCAGGAAACCTGCGGAAGAGAGTCCTTGATCTGGCTCATGAAGGCCATCAGGGAATTGTCAAAACTAAAGAGCGTTTGAGGTCTAAGGTTTGGTGGCCCGGTATCGACCAGCAGGCAGAAAGGAGATGTAGAGAATGTTTTGGGTGTCAGATGGTTACCAAACATGTTCCGCCCCCACCAGTCAAACCCACAAGACTACCCGACACAGCGTGGCAGGAAGTAGCCCTGGATCTGCTTGGACCAATGCCTGGAGGAGAATATCTATTAGTGGTGGTGGATTATTTCTCTAGATGGATGGAAGTTGATGTTATTCGTTCTACAACAAGTGCCACAATTATTAAGTGTCTAGACAACCATTTTGCTCGGTACGGGACACCAGTTGGTCTGAGAACTGACAATGGCCCCAACCTTGTGTCTGATGAGATGGAGAAGTACCTAGAGGAAATGGGCATTGTTCATCACCACACTACGCCTTTGTGGCCAAGAGCTAATGGTGAGGTAGAGAGAGAAAATAGATCTCTTTTGAAGGCCATGCGAGTTTTCCAAGCTGAAGGGAAAAATTGGCGTTCTGAGCTTAACAAGTTCTTACTGGCCTACCGATCTACTAATCACACTACCACTGGAGTAAGCCCTGCAGAATTGTTTTTCAAGAGGAAGTTGACAACCAAGTTACCAGAGCTCCAGGAAGGT
>OX419342.1:25698906-25763906 GCA_948470475.1 Galaxea fascicularis | reverse complement strand
GCTCTCGTCCATAAATGTAACGTTGGTGTTCTGTATTTTTGTTGATTAATTCCAAATTAAAGACAAAGTTCATTGCCAAGTGTCAATTATTATACATGGGTTGTCCGCTGGAGAGAGTGTAAACAAAAGAAAAATCAAATTTTTCATCTTCAAAAGTGTCCGCGTCCACTTTCCAGAGAAAGCTTACGCTTACGGGAACATGTAAATACAGAGTTTGACTGGAAGGTAAAAAGGGGAATTGAAAACAGTGTCCGTAAGTAGAGCTGTCCGCTTACGAGAGTGTCCGTTAGCGTAGAGTTGACTGTACTTTTGAACTTGCAAAGAATGGATGTCAGTCCCTTCTCAAGTCTAAGGGTACACCCAGGTGGGGGGAGGGGGGGTGCGGTGTAGCCGGGATTGCAAGTGACGGGGATGATAGAAGGATTTTCTCGGGAATTGTTTGGGTAGGTTAATTTGGCAAGTATATATATTTTTTCTGTGGCTTGATTTAATTTCAAAACAATCTGAAGATTCGTGGTAGTGCAATCCTTTCCGGAAATTTTCAGGCTCGGAGATTTGGCATGGCATTTTTGGGGCTTAATTTTTAGTCCAGGGATTTTTTCGGGTTTTGAGTTTTCCCCCGTTCGATCATCCCCGCCACTTGAAACCCGGGATACCCCCTTGGGACTGTTCAACCTCGTTCCCAGGGCCTTTTCCCTGGCTTGGGGGCGGGTCGGGAAAAGACCCTGGCATCGGCTGGTCACGTGTCTATCTTACACCCTGAAATCCTGGGTGTAATAAATTAGCGAGTTAGCATAATCAAAAGTGCCAAAGTCGCGATGGCGGAGAAACTGTCTGCGCTATTTGACTTGGATCTGCTTTTAATCGTTGTAACTTTCCGCCGTTTTGGTTAAATACACTTCAGGTAAAATGTTTTGAATATTCACTGAAAGGCAAAGGTACTGTTGCCGTTCTAACGACTAGCTTTATGGAATTCTAAATAGAGTTGAGCCGTTAGACCGTGCTGCGGCAAATTTTTAGAGGTCGTCGTAGGTCTAAGTGATTTCCGCTGTTATCTGCATGTCGCTTCGTTGAGTAATTTGCCGTGTGTAAATGCATTGTTTAGGCTCATTTCTGTTGTAAGAAATGCTTTTTAAGTTTCCAAGTATTTGTTTTTTTTGAGGGAAAATATGACACTTTAGTGATGATATCGTGAACATTTTGCTTACTTGCATTCTATGTTGTGACGCCGGGCCCGACTGTAATTAGAACTGTTTACAAGTACAGTACGGGGTAGTTTCTTGTCACGGATATCATATTTGCCCTCGTGTAACTTTACTTTGAGAAAGACGCTTGTATAGAGAAATTTTTATGTTTCTTGCAGCAATTTGATCGAGCTTATGTTTCTGGAGCCCGAAGTATAGGTTTATTCCTCCTTTAATCGTTCTGGCGCCACAGGATTCAAATGTATACTTGCAAGTCTGTTGACTGTTTTGCGTCTTGTATATGCCATTGTTCGGCCTACTTCAAAAGATTTACCATAGCATAGTCTAACGCCTCAGCTCTACTTAAAATTAATACTCTTTAGAACACAGCATAAACTGCCCTTCATAAACACAAGTGAAGCGAAAAACGGTCGAGTGACCGAACAGAAAACGGCAAATGTATAAATGTCACGAACCGTTGAGGTCGTGTACGCTAGTTAACCCCATTTTACACAACATTATTGTCCGCCTTGACAGGCACGAAATCTGGTAGAAGCTGAAACAGCAGAGATTTGCCAAAGCCAGTCGGAAGAACGGCAACAATATCTTTGCCTTTCAGTAGATATTCAAAACATTTTACTTGAGGTGACTCAAAACGGCGGAAAGTTACAACGATTAAAAGCAGATCCAAGTCAAATAGCGCAGACAGTTTCTCCGCCATCGTGACCTTGGCACTTTTGATTATGCTAACTCGCTAATTTATTACACCCAGAATTTCAGGGTGTAAGATGGACACGTGACCAGCCGATGCCAGGGTCTTTTCCCGACCCGCCCCCAAGCCAGGGAAAAGGCCCTGGGAACGAGGTTGGGGACTGTTAGCATCTTGCTGCCTCTTGGCTGTAGTCTTGTCGATAATTTAATGACCAAGGCAGGGACCGCGGAGACCATCTTAAAGTGGTAGGGCAAAAAAAACTTGCTAAGACAAACAACCATTAGGGGTCACTGTTCCCCTGTTTTGTTACTATTAAGTGGTAAAATTCAGACATTTGTCCTTGTCAGCTGGAGCCCTAAAAACTTATCAAACTCATCAATAGTACAGCTTTATGTAACCTGCGATCAGGCTCATTTTTTCGTTTCGTTGGTAGACTTTATGCGATCCGGCAAAGCGATGAAAGCGTAGTGCAATCATCTACACGACTGTTTTATGTGCCTGTTGAAATCCTATCCGCAAGAGGAATTCCTCTTGTTTTTAGTTTACTTTTCCTTTAGGAGGCCCGTTTTAAGCCCAGACGCCTTCTCTCAGACGGTATTGCGTCTAGGCGCTTTTAACCTCTCTTGCATAAAAACGGCTGTCGAACGGACGTGTCAGTTCTAATCAAGAAGATTGGTTCGCGCTGATATTTTGCGGTGGATTTTAATGGCAATGGGAAACTAATGACTCCTCCGTTCCCTTTGTTTCCAAGATAAAGAGTAGCAAACATTATCTTCCCAAAATACGAAGCTTCTTGAAATCAAATTCAATTAGTTCATTGTAAGCAAGAAAGAAGACTACGAATACCCCGGGTACGCTCAGGCAAGCGAGTAGGACTGTTTAAAGAGTTAAATATAATAATTGTGGAACGGTACCAAACCCCACGAGACAAGCGTCGTAGGTTTTTCAGCAATGAAAAAGGCAGAGCTTTAATTGGTTCCATAATAGAAGTGGAATATCAAGAGGAGATAAACGGGAAAATGAATTATCTGGGATGGTTTAGAGGGAAGAGAGTCAGGTAGCATACAATAAACACACTGGATATCTTGTGAAGTTTGAACCACGGATCAAGAGTCGGTTAACATAAGTATACTTCGCCAGAGCATTTCTGAAGTCTCTGTACTCAACTATGGCTATTCACACAAAATTTGTTGTCAACAAAAAATATTGAAATTTATCTTGTGTTTGAAGCTCCCTATAGCGTCTGCAAATCCTAATAACCGTTAATATTTAAGGCTAAATGCAGGTACATGAAAACTGCAAAATAATAATTTGCATAGGAAATCGCACGACCACGACAAGAATCTATCAATCCCGAATTGTACTCGAGGTCGAGCGACTTCCTATGCAAATTATTATTTTGCAATATTCATGTACCTGCATTTAGCCTTAGATATTAACGGTTATTAGGACACTTGCCACCCCCCCTTCACACTTGCCACCCCCCCTTCACACTTGCCAAGGCCTTCACAGGAGATGTTGCTTGTTTTGATTTTGCAATGGCAATCCGTGCCATGCCATGAAATTGAGCAGTCTTCGACGACTCTTGAAATACGGGACATATAAGAGGGGATAGATTTAACAACCGAAGTCTTTGATGAGGCATAACTCACGGAAGTGAAAAATCCTTGACATAACGATTGACATGAAGCAAGTGTTCTCCATCTGACAAGGATTCTACAAAATACAAAAGTGAATTATTTGAGTATATATCGAAAATCTAAGATTTAAGCATCTCCTGATAAATGCATCCGGTAGTTAGCATTCTCAGGAGTACTTCTGTTGTTGTTGATGTTGCTTTTTCTTAAAGTTACGTTGCAGGTCATAAAAATAACTATGGACAAAATTTTGTTACAGCAACTGTATGTAAGGGAAATAGCACGAATCTTGCTACTATTAGTGTCTAGTACATTTACTTAAATTATGGTGGGTTTCTCTAAAGATTTATTACAAATAGGTAAGGTTGTGAATCACTCGAAGTGATGCTTCTGATACGATTTCCTTTTTATTTCGTTTTTTCTTATAACTGGAAACCTCTTAAATTTACAGAATTTTTTTTCTCCAACAACCGTTTGGAAAATTAACAGTCGTTTCATTTCCCTACCGTACGATAGGAAACTGCCCTTGTTAATTCTAGTTCGGCTGTAGAAATTTTCCTTTGAATTCTCGTGAAATTTGATGACTTCAAGATAGTAAAATACCTATATTTGTTGAAGTAGACAGCTTTTTTAAAGGAAATGTATCGCCACGATAAATGAATTTATGCTGCTTGATTCGCATTGCTTAATCCCAGCTCCCGGCCGAGGGATTTCCGGTTAGCCGGGACATTCGGGTTTACGGTACTTAACGACGTGAAGCGCTTGCAAAGGCCTCTTTTGCTCCAAGCGCACAGCGGGAGAACAGCAGAATCACCGAAGTCGCGAGATTTGAGATTTTTACTTCGTTTTCGTCAAGGTAATCACGTGACGATGACTTTCTTTATTTTCCATTTGCCGTTTCTCCGTGAAATCGAGCAGATTAGGAATTTTTCAGAAACCTTAGAATTTACACCGTTGTGTGTAAAAGTAATGGTTTTGATTTTATAGGTCATCATAAACGGCGATTGACACTTGTCTTTGATAAACACAGGGGAATTTTTGGTAATATAGAACAGTCCCGAGACAATAGTTGAGCCTGAGAGCGTTGTTGTTTTATGCACATGGAAATCTCTTGCAATTTTTCTTTTTCTTTGAATGAAAGGTGGATAGGCATCCGGCTTCTTAGTCGATGTTAGCATGCAGAGCCAGAGAGACAATACATCCTCACGCGAACCAAAAATTCCATTTTAGTCACTCTTTTGAACAGCAAACGATGAGGCAGGAGTGAACGTTTGCCTTTTGCCTTTATTCGTTAAGCTTCGCCTAACAAGAGTACAATCTTTGTATGTTAAGAAAAAATGATTTGGCAGGAAGACCACTACAGCATAGCCAATTACAGTGGATCCCTCGTTAATAATAGCTAAAACCTACTAATATAAAACAAGTAAAATCAAAGAGAATCAAAAACGAGTTCCAAATTGTCAGAAGCAGCATTTTGGTGGGCACAGACTGTTCTCCAGGTTCTGATGTTACTAACGTCATGTGTCTAGAGCCTTATTTTAGTATTGATGTAATAAACGTTTTAATGAGACCAGAGGGATGTGGCTGGTGCGTAGCTCCATGAACAGCATACATGTATAACAAAGGGCGTTGGTAACAGTTTTACTTCGCTTAACTTACGGGAACAAACAAGTAGCTTTATTTGTGCTGTCACACGGCGGCCATATTGTCCCGGGAGACCAAAAAAGCTTTGTTTTACCAAGCCAAGCCTCGCCCCAACGGTTTCGACTGCGAGGCTTGGCGTGGTAACACAAAGCTTTTTTGGTCTCCCGGGACAATATGGCCGCCGTGTGACAAAGGCGAATGGGTGTTGCATGACCATAACTTCATACAGTATTGTAAAAGCACGTATCGTTATTGACTCGTTGCAGGCAGAGCTTCACTATCTACAAAAACTAAGTCCTTAACAGCTTTATAGAAAAATACTATATCCAGAAATTTATCCCAGTATGAGATAGGTAACAGATTTGTTAGTTGAAGGCGAGTCTTATTTCTTATAGGTTACATCACTATGGAAGGGAAGCTTCAAAATTGATTTTGTTGCAGGACGCTGCACATTTTCGATTCGTTTTTGTAGACCAATGGATTGTGGCGACCATACTCGAGTTGCGTAACTAAGATGGCACCAGAGAATAGAAAAGTACAGTGTAGGACGCGTTTGAGTGGATTGGATGTATCTGGAAGCTCGGCGTACAAAGCTGAGAAGTTTGGTGGCTTTCGCACACTGTTCAGTCAGTTGTTTGTCCGAGGTAAGATTGCTTGACACGTAGGTCTTTCTGCGCATCACAGGATTTCAAATTAAGTTTCGCTGTACTTTTTTCAGGAAATTGGGTTCCACAAAAAGGACAATAGCAAATTAGAAACAATTGATATCGAATTGCTGTCAGAAATGACAAAAAACAATCCCAGGTGCTTTCTATAGATTCATCTCCAAATCATGAAATTTTCGGTATTGTGGGAGGCAAAATCAGATTTGTTTGTATGAGGTGCTCGGTTTTCGAAAACGGGGATAATACTCTTAGGAAGAATGAGAATCTGTGGCATATTGTGGCATGAACCAGAACAGAGACATTGAACAAAAGCTCAGTAGAAGTCTTCGTCTAGCGATGAAGTTGTGGACGGTTGATTGTATCTGATGTTACGAATCATATGTTGGATAGAACGAACTGAGTTATTTCAGTTTTCAAACTAGGTATTTTTTCCTGTTGTAGGTGGATTGTCTCATTGAAAAGCAGCGTTAATGATGCTGTTGCGAGCTGATTTACAGTCGTCAGTGAGTTATTGTGATTCATATGCGTGACTTTCGAGCGGAATTATGCATGGAGGAAGACGTCTGTGTACTTTCTTTTTGTTTCATCTAAAAGCAGCGTCAACTTTGCTGTTGCGAGCTGATTCACAACAGTTGTCAGTGAATTATGGTGTCTTACGACTAAAAGCATTACAACGAGTTGATGATTACAAATGAGACTCGTTGCCTATTGTGGACTGTATGACTTTGGAATTCTGATCAGTCCATACAATCTGAAATGCTTTGTCCGTTGTGGCTGCGAGTAAATGAATCTGTCGATGGTGACAGTAATTTTTAACCCCGATGGCGGGGTTGTATTTGTAACTCTGTTGTCGATGGTGACAGTAGGGAGCTTAAGCAACGACGACGGCGACGGCAAGGAAAATGTCATTCCAAAATATAACTTCTCGTTTTTGTACCTTTTCCGCAATTATCCAATTTGTTTAACATGAAAAATGCTGGCTGACTGTCCAGGGTCTAAATTACTGCGAACGGTGTTAAAGTAAAGAAGAAGGAAGAAAAACTTGCAGTTATGCGCTCGCGTTCTCGAGAAAACCTATAATTTGGTCATTTTACGTTGTTGTTTTGGAGAGGACGGCAATGAAATATACAATACTGTAAAACGCACGTGCAAATTATTGTTTTTGCTCATTTATCTATTGTTTTGTGGCGTTCTTGGTGCCGTTGCCGTCCTCGTTGGTTAAGCTTCCTAGTATCTTTGAACCCCGATGGTGGAATTGTATTTGCAACTTTGTTGAGTTAGGGCAAAAACGTGCTGTAAATCTCTAAATTCCGTTCTCTCGCTCGAGAGATTTTTAAAAGCTGTGGTAAAGTAGTAATAAATGGGATTATAGACTAACTGCAAGATCTATTGTTAAACAGCACAGTTTGGAAGAAATGCAGAAATCGCGTGTTTTCAAGGGTAAAAATAAAGAGTATTATACAAAAGTTGCGGAGAAGGCCGTGAAGAAATAAAAAAGCTTGGTCAAGTTCTTGCCCCAAGAATATACAAGCTGAGGCCCGTTTCTGGAAAGTCCCGGTAATTTAAAACGGTCCCACAAGCGATATTTTGAACTCAAAATGTCAATAAAAGTAGGGTGTGTTCTGATATCTAATGAAGTCCATCTTGTTCAATTCTGTGTTTGGCTACTTCTCCTCATCCAGTTCAAAAACGTTTAACTGGATTGCACTCACATTATCAGAACGTACTCAGCCTGCTCAGTGTAATAAATGAAAATGAAGTATGTGTATAGAGAACAACTCAGAAAAAAGTCACAGTTCCAGATGGATACATTTGCCTAGCAGTTTGCACATAAAATTATAATGAGTTAAATATCATGAGGCCTACAGGTGGACCTATGACACCATATTCGAATTTAATGATGGGTATGAAGTTCACATTTTGATGAGTTTTTTCTTAATAAAATGTTATGTTAATATACCTTTGCAATCATCAAAAAGGTACAGGCAAAAAAAAAAAGGTGAAATTGTCACAAGCCTTTTTTAGGCCAACCTGTTGACTACCGTCAGACTTTGAATTATGCTTTGTATTGTATTTGTCACATTAATGAATTATGGCAACAAAAAACAAGCGAACAAATTTTGCAGTATTTCTTCATGAATAGCTTGTCATTAATTAAAGACTAAAGTTGCTTTAATTATAAAAAGGACACGGTCCTCTGTGTATATATCTTCACCTCTTTACTCAGTTGTCCTTATTTATGATAACTATTTGCATCATAAATACAGGGTGGCAACGGAGAAAAACTATCTTCACAAACCCGTAAACTGATTTACAAATATCTCAGTTATTTCAAACCGATTTAAGTTTGAAATCTTGTTACAAACGATGAAATCGATAAAATTTCAGGAGGGTATCAGTTCTAGGGGCACTGACGTGACGGAGAAATTATAAAAATTTTTAGGGAACTGCCTGTCTTACCTTCAATGCACTCAAACATTAAAGGGACAAAGCAATTCCGCAGGGCCGACTTCGCTTGATCAGATCAACTGGTCGATCACAACAAGGCACATATTAACGGGCAGAGACCGGCTGTTCTCCCAGACAATTCGAATGGACTTTGGTTTTCGAAACTCTTCGGAACAAAATAAAAGCAAACTCGGCGATTTCTACAGCGTATTTAACGAATATTCCTCATAGTCGCTCCACACGGGGCGTGCACTCTACGCGACCCCAAATAAATACCGCCTATGATGCTTAGCGATCGCAGTGCGCACACCGCTTAGAGCTTGGGTTACCTGTGGTCTACCGAACACCTTTACGACATCCAACGGGAAATACAGAAATAACCCCTTTTACTTGGGTACACTTGAGTCTTGATAAGAAATGTGCTTTTTGGTCAAACAAAATCGTACGAAACAGGTCATGTTCATTTATCTCGAAACAATTGAAGCAGCCGGAGATCGGCTACTCAGTACTAACAAATAATTGCAAATTCTGGAGAAACCTTTAAGCGCTAGCGTTCATTTGATGTTGTAGCCAATAACTTGGAGACACAAACTCATACTTAATTTAAAATCATAACAACTGAATGAGAACTAACCTGCAGAGTCTTCTGATCTTTGTTGTTCACCAAGAAGACACCGCGCCAAGGATTCCAAATTGAGCGTTGACAGTCAAGAACTTATGACTGTGTCGTATGCATCACCTCTTTTTATACTGTATTGAAAAATTCACAACGTACCGTACGATGAAAAAATATTTGGTTTGCCAGAGAACTTTATGTAATTAACATCTTAACGCAGCTCTTTTGTCAGAATTGTTAAATGTATTTTCGGAATTTTTTGGCAGTTGAGTGTTATTTATTTAACACTGCAGTGAGAAGACCAAAGGCGCCCTTGGTCTTGACACAGGCTAATTACATAATTACATTTTTTCAGTGAGTGCAATTAGTATTACATTTGACGAATTTTTCTTAGTTTTCTCAGCGAAACGACACTGCGCATGCAATTAACACGTTAACACGGCATTCTTGTCGGAACCGTCTCATTTTCATTCTGGTTTGTATTTATATTTCACGAGGCAATGTGAGGACCAATGGGTACCCTTGATCTCGATTTATGCTAATTACATCTTGTCAGTAAGTGCGATCGAATGTGTAATTGTATGTGCAATTAGCCCGTGTCGAGATGAAGGACGCTTTTGGTCTTGTCACTGCACTGTGAAATAATTAACACTCAACTGCCAAAAAATTCTGAAAGCAACTGCATGGACGATTCTGACAAGAGAGCTGCGTAAAGGTGTTAATTGCGTGGAGTTCTCTGACAAACCAGTACGTTGTCAATACAATATAAAAAGAGGTGATACATACGGCAAAGCGATAAGTTCTTGCTTGAACATGTTGAAATCCTTGGCGTGTTGTCTTCTTCAGTCTTCTTGCTGAACTACAAACATCAGAAGACCCTGCAGGTTAGTTCTCACTCAGTTATTATTTGAATTAAGTATGAATGGCTGCAACATCAAATGAATGCTAGCGCTAGCGCTTAAAGTTGTCTTCAGCATTTGCTATTGATCGTTAACCTGGTTTGAATCTCGTTAGCAGACGATATCCGGCTGCTTCAATGTTTCGAGATAAATAAACGTGGCGTGTACTTCGTACGATTTTGTTTGACCAAAAAGCAGTTGTTCATTTGTTATCAAGATTCGAGTGTACATAATTGCTTTATTTCTGTATTTCCCGTTGGATGTCGTAAAAGGCTGATTGTTTTTTTTTTTAACCAACTAAGACAGATTAAAAATGTACCCCTCCCTGAAAGTGGGTGTATCCAAAAATTACCCCCCCCCCCGCCCGTTTATGCCACTGACCCAAAATTCTACCCCCAACCCTTCTCCACAAAATGTCGAGCTCTGATTGAAAGATAGTGTGCCCGCTGAAGAGCAAAGGTTTTGAACTCACGCGCGCGTGACATGACCGAGAGAGGTTCATGTCCTTTTTTTATAATTTTTGTAATAAATTTACTTCTAGGACTAAGTGCTAGTAATTGATGTACGGCAATATTTCCTCGAATTGTTTTTCTGTCGCCTTCTTTGTGTGTTTTGATACCTTGCTTGGACGTCGACAAGTATTTCTTTGAGGTCGTTGTCCTTCAAGTTCATTGCGAGCCGTGAAAGTTTGTGGATGGCTATCAAAAGCACTACACTTGTCTACCATTTGGAAATACGTAATATAGTACAACTGATCTTGAGCAGTTGACAAACGTATTAGTCATCCTATTTAGTAGTATCAAATTACATGCTCAAAGAGATGTAATAATACCTTTTTTAAGTAACGCTACATTAGGTCATGCTTTCTTGGCTTCCAAACTGAGACCCGGTTTATGGACACTTTTAGGGAATAGTGTTCTCAAAACAAAGCTCAATTTAATACATTTGCAAGACAGCAACAAAAGGGTTGAAACAACAGATGCTTAAGGTTTACCCCCTCAATTCTTTTGTATTTAAAGTGCCTATAACCCCAAAATATTTTTTTTAGCTAAAATGCATCTTTGCACCTGTTTGAAACAAATTGCGGCATTTTTTTCCTTTTTTCACTGAATCTTGACTTTTTATAGGCTTAAAAACAGAGCATCATTTGATTCATGACCGAGTCAGAAGAGGAGTGGGTCTATTCCTGATTTGACGTCACAAACTGATTTGCATCGCATTAGCTCTTTGTAAACATGCATGCAAATCAGTTTGTGACGTCAAATCAGGAATAGACCCACGCCTCTTCTGACTCGGTCGTGAATCAAATGATGCTCTGTTTCAAAGCCTATAAAAGTCAAGATTTGGAGAAAAAAGGACAAAAAGTATCGCAATCCGTTTCGAACAGGTGCAAAGATGCATGTTAGCGAAAAAAATATTTTGGGGTTATAGGCACTTTAAAACACAGCCCATTTCCCTTCATTTTGAAAATTTGACCCCCTCCCCACTCTAAACACCGCCCGCTAGCCATAAATAACGAACACTCCCTCGGCAAAATAAATTTACGCGGCACAGCCTCAAATATTAATTTTATTTACAGTCTTAAATTTAATTAGCAATAGCCAATCTTTCTCCAGTAGATATTTGGTAATGGCATTTGCCAGTAAAATAGGAGGTGCAGGCCGCCAAGATAATTTGAGCACTTCGCCGCCCCAATGTTTCAGTACCAATTATTTTGACTGAAACACTCAACACTTGCGTAGTCACTATAACAACCAGGGACCCGCTTCAAACGTCGGATTTAAAATAATTAAATACAGCATTGATTCAGACGTCGAATCGAACTCCGTCCACCGTCAATGTTCCTAGTCTCCTCTTGAACAGCTTGTTATTCAATATGGTAAACAAATGTTTAGTGAAGTCGACGAAAACTCGGTTCGTTTTATTCAACGTGTAACTTGTAACATCAGAAGACGAAGGTTAATGATGCAATCAACCGTCAGCAACTTCATCGCTAGACGAAGATTTCTACTGTGCGTTTGTTTAAAGAGTGGCGAATTCTCTCTTTCTTCCCAGAAGTATCCTCTTCGTTTTCGAAAACCGAGCACCTCATTTTCAAACAAGTATATTTTGCTTCCTAGATCTGTTTCGTTGCATGAATATCGACTAAAATACGGCAAAATCTCACGGCATCGAGATGAACCCGTAGAAAGCACTTGGAATTATTTTTTGGTCTTTTTTGTCATCTCTGACGACAGCTGAATCTTGAATTGTTTCCAATTCACTATTGTCCTTTTTGTGGGACCCGTCTTCCTGAAAATAGTACAGAGAACCTTAATAGTTTACAGTTACTTTCAAAGAACACTACTAATAGAATTTTTGAATCGCGTGAAGATGTATTGTGTATTTGGTTCTGCAAACATTAAAAGTGGGATGCGTATCCATCTTTCACTGGAAACCAAAGAGAAAATTGCACTGAAAGATTTCCATGACCATAACACTGTTCTTGTACAGAAAGTCTATATCATTTGCCTTAAACGATCCGTATAACACTTATTTGTGAAAGCATATTCCAACAGTTGACAAAAACACAAAACGCCTTCCAAACTAAAATGTGGTTTTCCAATTTGAGAAAATTCAGAGCTGTATTGGTTTTTGTTGCTGAAAAAGTTTGTGTTTCCGAAAGATCTTGACTTATTGGAAGGAGAAAAATAAGTGTTCAGTCAAGTCCACGGGAAACAATACACGCAATTTTCTAGTTCCGTCAAAATGTTCAATTATTTTATTTAATAGAGAATCTGTACCCATCTTTTCCTTCTTAAGACAGAATCAGAATTTCTGATCCCCCATCACTTCACGGGACAGAAAAAAAAAAAACAGATTAGAACGACTGTCTTGACAATTCAGAAATTCTGATCCCGCCATCAAACGGTTTTCTCTTTCTAATTCGACTGTACGAATTCAGAATTTCTGAACCCCCCATCACGCAATAAGAATCAAAATTTCCGATCCCTTAGTCCATAGTTTATCAGAACAAAACTCTAATCTATTTACAATAATTTATTATAAAAGGATTCAGAATTTCTGATCCCCATAACTTAATAGAGCAAAGATGACTTATGGCTCATAATCTCCAAGGATTCAGAATTTATGATCCCTCCATCCCACAGAGAAAAACGGTTTTCTATTTCTTATTTGAACGGATTCAGAATTTCTGACCCCCTTCCATAAATTAACGGAGCAAAACCGTTTAGTAGCTTACAATTATTCTACAAGGATTCATAATTTCTGATCCCTCCATCACTTAAGGGATCAAAAATGATTACCTATTCAGAGCAGTAATGGCTACCATTCAAAAAGAGATTCAATCTGCTTCCTCTGATAACTGAACAAATCTAGTGGTGAAAGGAATAGACCTTTATCATACTCTAGCAAAACAAAAGATTTTCCAGTGCAGCTGCACCTTCAGTCCGAGGCCAGACATTCAAAAATACAGCTTTTTATTGTTCTGAGACGCAACATGGTCGCCGTGCGACAATGGTATACTCCTGTAAATTTATCAAAAAATGTACTGAGGCCTAATTGTCTCATATTTCAAAGTCCAATAAATATCAGGTTCACCAACAAAAAGGTGAAACAACATAGCACAACAAACTGGTGAAGCTTTTCCTGCAAGTATATACAAAGTGAACCTATTTTGAAAGACAATAGCAGCTACGTGTTGTGCTGTTAAAAAAAAATTTACATATAGAAACTCAACACTGCTCATAGATAAAAAATACAAGACACAAAATGGTAAAAGGCCCAATTACTGGGAGTCTTAGTCATTGTACTGCGATTGTTCTTTTATGTTCTCTACGAGATGCCACTGTTCACTTTCCTCCAACCACTGGTCAATGCAAACAGATGGTCTTTTCATATCTAATCCAGCCAACAATCCATTTCCTGAAAGTAAAACAAAATGGTAATTAATTAAAACTGATTTTATTACCCCTTTGTAGGTACATGTAGTTGCCAAGTACAGTAAAAACCCACATAAAAGAACAAGTGGAACATCCAGGCTGAAATTTGGTAAAATGAACCGACCATATATCCATATAAGAACCAATTCAGCCTAATAAATTCAACTGGTTCTTATATTATAAGGAAATACTGGGTACCAGCATATTTCTTAGGGTAATTTCTATGTTGCTGTGTTGGTTATTTGGTTCAAGCACCTATTCCAAAGCTAGTACCTCTCATTTACCTGTGTCAGCAACTCCCTTATTTTCGGGCTGTGATGGCCCAACAGAACGTATATCATCATTTGTAGACCACATCCTACAGCCTATCGCTAAAGTACAAAAAATCCTACCTCAAAGATGCCACACAGTTTATCAACTTTATAGAAAAGAGGAAAGTTCCAAACAACGCGATCCTAGTTTCAATGGACGTTACCAGCCTGTACATCAATATTCCTCAAGAAGAAGGCATAAACACTGTATGCAAAGCATATGAGGCCTTCTATAAGAAAGACGCACCCATTCCTACAAATTCACTCAGACGCTTGCTTAGACTTATACTACTGGAGAACTCCTTCCAGTTCAATGGAAGAAACTATCTCCAGACTCATGGTACCGCAATGCCCGGTATAGTAAATCGAACCCAATCGAACTAAATTTCAATCGAACTCAATCGAACTCAATCGGTGGATTGAGTTCGATTGAGTTCGGCAATCGAACAAAATCGAACTCACCGAAAAGAAAAAAAATCAATCGAACCCAATCGAACGTTCGATTTTCGAACTCGTGATTTATGTAAAACAGACGTTGAAAATCCATTACCAGATCTTAGAAGCTCGAGTTACTTCAGCCCTGAGTGTAGCGCACGTGTTTTTCGTAAACGAAGAAATTCCGCAGAAATGGCTTCAGATGAGTTGTGGATCGTAAGCTTGAAATGTATAGTCAAAGCTACCAGGAATGCCGCTTTGACGTCAAGGATGGGGACATTTTCGAATGATAGCTTTGTTTTGTTCTGTTCTGTTCTCTTAACTGCCGTGGACAGTTTATAAATGGGGTTTGTGTTATTGAATAAATAGTAAAAAAAGCGCAAGAAAAACTTGCTTTGACGGGCTTGCTTTGGGCTTGCTTTGTATGGGTTCACCAGAGCCAATCGAACGAAATCCATTTAATTGTGTTCGATTGAGTTCGGTTTCCGAACTCAATCGAACAAAATCAGACGGATTGGGTTCGATCGAGGTCGATTTGTTCGATTGAATTCGATTTGTTCGGAAATCGAACTCACTGAAAGTGTGGTGTTCGATTTCGTTCGATTGCCGAACTCAATCGAACTCAATCCACGGATTGAGTTCGATTGAGTTCGATTGAGTTCGATTTTCGAACGTTCGATTTACTATGCCGGGCGCAATGGGAACAAAAGTGGTAGTTGCTTTTGCCAACATCTTTATGTCCGCGGTAGAAACAGAAATTATCAATAAAAGCAAGATAAAACCCCTCGAGTGGAAAAGATACATAGATGACGTGTTCTCCCTGTGGGACACAAACAGAGAGGAAATAGACCAATTCACTTTAGAAGCAAACAGGCACCATCCTACCATAAAATTCACGGCTGAAATATCAGAAGAGAAAACAAACTTCCTAGACACCACCATCTTTAAAGGCGAGAGATTCAACAAAGATTCAATCTTTGACATCCGCACGCACTTTAAACCGACTGAGACATTTCAATACACGCATTTCTCCTCCTGTCACGCTCCAGGAGAAAAAAAAGGATTTATCAAAGGCGAAGCCCTTAGGCTTCTTTGAACCAACTCTTCAAAGGCAACATTTGAAGAAATGTTAAAAATTTCAGATCACACTTGCGTGTCCGAGGCTATCCAGATAAAGTGGTAAACAAAGTTCTCTCAGAAGTCAAAGTCGGCACCTCAACAAAAACCGCAAAAAGTGCAAATCGGATTAATGCGTTTTGTCACACAGTACAATCCATCAGTGCCTAACCTTAAAAATATTTTAATGAGCAAGTGGCATTTAATCGAAAACCAACCAATGCTGAGAGAAATATACAGAGAACCACCTCTCATCTCCTACAGGAGAGGAAAATCTCTAAAAGACAAACTTGTTAAAGCTAAACTCTAAAGGTCAAAGACCTATTACATCACGAAACAGCGGGAGTCGTGTTTAGCCTGTCAACCCCATTTAATCACAAAACCAAATAACCGGGCACGGTAAGGTACAAACACTGCAGGATAAAGATGATCATATAAAGCGGCTCGACAAGATAACAAGAGAGAGGCTGTTCTGTCACTGAACGCACTGAAATGAGCCAAACCAAAGCTAGACAAAATGCTTCAGATGGCATACAAAGGACCACAGTCGCTAAACAGAAACAACAAGGGTCAAAACAAACAGGCAATAAATGCAGAATTTAAACCCAGAAATGACCTTTGGTATCAAAATACATTACATGCGACATTTAGCACATGGCTGTTTCAATCACCATCACCATCATGCCACCGTTGTGCCCCACTTAAAACAAGCAAGAAGCTAAATCGGTCAATTGAACCGAGATAGAAGCGGCAAAGTCGCGCAAACAGGAGTCGTGTAGGCCTTCCAACCCCATTTTACCCGCTAGATTTGTTTGAGATCAGGATTTCAGGAGATTTTCCCACTCATGCAAGTGTCATCTACACATGGTGGCGTCCGGTCACCAGCTGTGAATTCCTTGTCAAGTTCCTGATATGTTCCATAACGTGTTTTATCATTTAGTATCATTTTATTTTCCATTACAGTAAAATGTACGCAATCATCATTGCCTTGTTATACAAAGAGATATTTTGTGTCATTTATTCTTTGTCGGGATACACGACATGTCCACCGATAAGAACTCACCTATTTCTTTGAGAAAATATGATGCAATACCCTCATATTTATACTTATTTATTTATTTATAGTTCCGTGTTTTAGGATTTGGGGTCATTTTCCGCAGTTCCATGTTTTCCGCGATTCCGGCTTTTAGGGTCACCTTATGCTCGATTTGAAAGGTGTCCAATTGATTTAATATGCTCGATTTGAAAGGAATCCAGTCGAATTAAAATGCTCGATTTGAAAGGTGTCCAATCGGTTAAATATGCTCGATTTGAAAGGCATCCAATCGATTTAATATGCGCGATTTGAAAGGTTAACCCGTTCGTTAAGAGAACAAGCGCTCGATTTAGAAGAGTTTGATGTTTGAATAGGAGCTATAGTGCTCAATTTGTAATGTTGAATTTTTACAGTATTAACGCGCCATAAAAATTAGCCCATGTAAAAATTTCAACGTGATTGACAGTTAATGGTTATCAAAAAATTTGGTCGTTTCAAATGCGTGCCCGATTAAAATTTTGTGAGAAATTTGTTAGCCTAGTGCGTACGGGCCCTTGCTTAATTTACGATATCATCAAACATGACTTTAAAAAAGACGGACAAAGCTTTTCGAGGAACTCCTTTAACAAGAAAAAGAGATGCGCACCACGCGTAAATGTGTCTCGACTCAAGAGCCGATGCTACGTCAAACGGCAAAAGGCAGATTTAAGTTTAAAATTTCCCAAAATAGAAAATGAGCAGATAAAGACTACTCAAAACATTTCTTATAGATAAAAAATTGTGTAAAACTACAAAATTATGTGTAGGAATGATAAACAGTGAACGACAAAATTAATAATGGGGAAACTTGCCGCCGCATGGCGCAAATTTCCGTTTGCCGTTTAACGTGAACGTGAAGCTTAATTTCTCTAGTCAAAAAGTCTTGTATAGAATTCGTTAAGAAAACAATTATGATATTGTATATATTTTCAAATTGAATATATTGTTATCAAGAGAAAATACATTGTTCAGGTTGGCAGCAAGAGTTAAAACATGTTTTCAATGATAAAATTTAATGTGGCTGCATTGGATGTAACAATTGCAATTGAAGAAAGTTTATTTGGTGGAACAATCAGTCCTTGCTCTACTCCAGAATCATTTAACTGTCATAACTATGTTCGTCGGGGGATCAGAAATTCTGATTCCTCTCCTGTGTTCTTGGGGGATCAGAAATTCTGAATACTCTATTGTGTTTTGGGGGGGATCAGAAATTCTGATTCCTCTCCTGTGTTCTTGGGGGATCAGAAATTCTGAATCAGTCTATTGTGTTTCGGGGGGATCAGAAATTCTGATTCCTCTCCTGTGTTCTTGGGGGATCAGAAATTCTGAATACTCTCTTGTGTTTTGGGGGGGATCAGAAATTCTGATTCCTCTCCTGTGTTCTTGGGGGATCAGAAATTCTGAATACTCTCTTGTGTTTTTTGGGAGGATCAGAAATTCTGAATCCTCTCCTGTGTTTTTTGGGGGATCAGAAATTCTGAATCCTCTCCTGTGTTCCTTGGGAGATCAGAAATTCTGAATCCTCTCTTGTGTTCTTTGGGAGATCAGAAATTCTGAATCCTCTCCCGTGTTCCTTGGGGGATCAAAAATTCTGAATCCTATCCTGTGTTTTGGGGGGTCCAAAATTTTGAATTCTATCCCATTTTCTATGGGGGAAACTCTCAAGTAAAGCATGGGAGGTTGCTTGGAAGAATTTTGTGATTCTTTGCAAACAGGGAAAGTTTTCGCTTGAGTTTTAACACTATTTTAAGATTCAGAGTTAACTAAAAAAATCGTCCTTGGAATTTGGTGTCATTTATGAATTTCCGTGGAAGCTCTACATTTCATTTTCGCCCAAGTTTACGCTTATTTCCAACGGAACGTCAGAACTTGCGATGAAAAAAAAATATATTCTCCGAAAAAGGTTTCTATTTTACAAGGAAAAACTGGCCATTTTTGAAGCTATTCTCAGTATTTGCTTTGAATTTTCCCAAAATGGAAAACCACATTTTAGTTTGGAAGGCGTTACAAGCATGCAAATATTTTTTTCCGTGAGGAAAGTCAAGTTAATTCTAGCACAAAGCATAAATAGATGGATAGAGTATCTTCCCTTACAAGCAAAAGTTGAACTTGTGTGCCCGAATCGCTCAAAAACATCATGACTGTAAAGCGTGACTAATTTCCCTCGGGACTTTCACAAAATATTGTGATGTGTTATAAAACTAAACTTGAAATGAGCCGTCGACCAGTAATAAACTCTAACTTGCCTGTTACGCTTTTTAACAAAGCGACCATATTTAAATGTAATTTTATAATCCTTAAACAAATTTGCATATTTCTCTTCCAGCGCCGGTTCAAATAGACCGATCTAAGGTTATCGACGCCATTTCGTAAGGGGTGCGAGCGCGCGGCCAAACTAATGGCGACGATTTAATGGTTTGACCATGCCAAAACACGCTCGTTGTTGTGTACGATTTTGTGATAACGACAAGCGATATCCTAACTTACAGCTTCCGAGATCTCACGAAAAAGAATTGAAATTCCGTAGGTGGCCAAAACACCCAAATTTAACTGAATTAAGGAGGAAACAAGTCCCGAAAGGAAGAGGTGATAACTTTAATCCCGAACCTCGATCTGAGGTCACATTTGTCTGTTCAAACCACTTTCTTGAGGGGACGAGAACTCGCCACAATCCAAAACACTGACGATCCTTCGGTTTTCTTAACTTTAAGTGACTTTCGCAACAAGCCATCCCCCAAAAAACGCAACATTATTGTTAGTGAACGTTTGGCCAGCGAAGAAAACGAAGACGAAGTAACAACTGCGGAGGGGACTGTGGAGCGAGCGAGGATGATCTTGGTCACGGTGATTTACATTTAACAGTCCCAATGCGATTTGAGCAAATTGAAAGGGAAGCAGATGTGAAAACATTCACAGGCCTACCTTCAACAAAGTGCTTCAAATGTACTTTTGATCAACTCTTCCTCAAATCCCGACATATGTAGTACTAGAGAGGACCAAAACAGACAGCAAGAGAAGCACCTATTGTGACCTTGGCATAGTTTTGCCAAAATGTCGCCCTGGACCGGGGCGAAAGCTAGACTAAGAACAAGAATTCCTTTTGACAATGATGAAGTTGGGTCTCATTAATGAAGATCTCGTATTCATATTTATAGTTTCTTCGACTACTGTCAGCAGTGTATTTATTACATGGATTAAATTTATGTCCAAAGAGCTGGCCAAGCAAACAACAAATAAAAAACACTTTGCCAACTTTGTTTTCAAGAAACTATACCCAAAAGTGAGATGCATAACAGATTGTTTTTGGATGTTTCACAGAAACCCCTAGTGGTTTGAACCTTGCTGCTGCTGCACTGTGGAGTGAGTACAAGCATCATTACACATGTGAAGTACTAGTAACCATCACTCCAGGGAAAATTTCTTAGTTTCCCAAAGCTATGGGGGGAGGGCATCAGATGTCTTTATTGCCAGACTGTGGTTTTCTGAACATCATTGAGCATTATGATGAAGTAATGGCAGACAGGGGATTCAAGATAAAAAAAGACCTAATGTCGATGGCTACATTATGTATCCCACCTAGCTGCACTGCCTCTATGCAAATGTTATCGTCAGATGTCAGAAGGACATCAAATATTGCAAATTAATGTTAGAATTTATGTTGAACAAGCTATTGGAAGAGTAAAAAAGTCTCACATTTTGAAAAATGAACTACCTATAACTTTACTACCTCTTGTGGATGATATCGTTAGAGTCTGCTGTGCATTATGTAACTCACTTCCACCTCTTTGTGAGTAAGTTAAAGTAGCTAGGTTCTTTTTATAGAATAAGTAGACTTAACCCACCAACAAAATGTAACAGCTATGTGTAATACTCAGATGCAGAAAAACAAAATTCATGGGTTAAATGTCTCCCCTCTGGAAGACAAAACACTGAACTCCGTTATTTATTCCTGTGTCTTTTAATACAAGAACTAGCCATTCAGTCGCAAAAGAGTGTTCATCTCATTTCATGGTTGACACCGTTTAGATACTAAGTCCTATGATCTGGTTATGTCTTCATGGTTGCTGCACCATGCTTGAACAGGTTTGTAACAAATGGTACAAATGTGTTCTTGAACAACAGTGCAGACCCACACATGAGGATCATCGTTTAGTCTTTGCGAAGGAGACATATGCTTTTAAAAACAATAAGTTGTCATTGCATTAAGCATGGTATACAGTCTTTACAAAGCCGCTAACCCAATAAGAATATGCCTTTTGGTTCCCATATTTACAAATATATTCTACATCCACTGCTCTCACTCTTAAAGCTAAAAAAGCATTCCATCTATATATGGCCATTCATGGAAGTTGTCCTCCAGTGTTCCTTCCGAATAGAATTGGGGTCGCTGTTTATCCGGTGTTTTTTTAATCTCTCAGTTGGTACTCTTCCATTTCCTGTCAATTCCTTCTTGAGAAAACTTAGGTGCTTTAAACTCGTAGGCACCGAATGCTCTCACACTGAAGTTCGGCTTTTCTGCGTGTCTGTTTCAATCCACGAAGTACTAAAAATCTTTCAGCGAAGTCAGAGTCCAGTTTAAAAAGTCCTAATATTCAAGCTTTTCTTCTGCTTGTCTCAGCATCGGCCATTGCTTAGAAAATGCTCAAGTATGACAAGTAATACTTTTTGAATAATATCAAACTCTTAACGTTAAAAATCAATAAAACTAGAAAAATAGCAAACACAGAACAGCAAGCGACGATCTTGTTTTCACGGTGCAGAGTATGTTTGGTCGCGCGTTCGCCCCAATCGTTTTCCACCCTTTCAAAAACTTGGATCGGGTCTATTACTTTCTGTGAACGCGTGTCTGTCAATCAAATTCGCGTATCTTGATCAGTGGCTAAGTTGTAAAAATGTTTGTTGGGTGGCCATAGTAAGGTGAGTCACACTGTAATGAATACGGCGCCTGTGCATCTTTAGGGATAATTAAAACTGCGTAATTTTACGGAAAATATTAGAACGTAAACGGTTCTTTTACTAAGAGCTGTCCCTGAAAAGGATGTGCTCCCACAATACAAAAACGAAACAGTACAGCTTTCCTGCCCATACTTTTTTTAGAAAAGAAAGTGTTGTAATGTTCCTCGGCCATGAACTGGCTCACAGGATCCTCTGATGTAATTCAGTTTCCTGAACGCCATTAACGACCACATCTGCAAGTTGTTCTTTACTTATTTATGGAGACTTGGCGAGCTACCACGGCGTAACATTCTCTTGTATGGAGGTTGTTTCCAGCTTCACTGACTAAAAACTCGATTTTATCATAAGCTCAAATCGAAGAGTGAACTCGGCTGCTTACGGCACCCAATTCCAAATTTTAGTAAATTCAGCTAAAAATTTGGGGGTCGTCCTTAGGGGTGGCCCATGGATCGGGTCCACAGAGGTGGTCCATGAACCGGCGCTCCATGTTTTGTATACGTCCTTTTCGATGCGGTTTCGAGGTCATGAAACCGTTTCGATTGGAAACCGCGTCTGTATAAACGATGTCTTAGTGCTCATCATTTCATATGCAAATCAAGTTTAATTCACATGAAAATGAGTTTTAACTCGTGTGAAAAATTGATTTGCATATGAAAGGTAAGCACTAGACTCGCTTTGAAAACGACGCTTAAGGTAATTCAGGAATGGCTAATTTAACCGATGGAAATACAAATATGCAAATTTGTATACGGAACACAAAGACAATGTTCAAATGTGGTCGCTTTTTTAAAAACTATAACAGGAAACGTTCAGAGGGAAAAGAAGAGGAACCGAAAACCACCTAAATCGTTCTTTATCGACCCAGAAAGCGTACCAGAGACAAAGAAACACAAGAAAGGACCAAGGTAGATGCATTTATCAGGAGATGCTTTTAGATCTTAGATTATCTAAATATACTCAAATAATTCACTTCTGTATTTTGTAGAATCCTTGTCAGATTTTCACTTCGGTGAGTTATGCTTCATGAAAGGCTTTTGATGTTAACATTTTTCCCTTCTTATATGTCCCATATTTCAAGAGTCGTCGAAGACTGCTCAATTTCATGACAGACCATGGATTGTGATTGCAACAACAGACCAAGCAACGTCTCCTGCGAAGGCCTTGGAAGCAATACATTACAACTACTCACATTGATCTTTCGAGAGATTGACCTTTGTTTAGAGCCCTTGCCAACCCAAGGTCAAGAGAGAAAGTTCCATGGTATCTTTTAAATACTTGTGATTATCAAATACGATTCGATGACGAATATTATCTACGATCGTAATTCAAATTAATATTATACTTTCACAATTAGTTTCTTGTTTATAGAACTAGTCTTTAAAGTAATGAGTTGTCGGGTAATAAATCTGTTCATCACTAAAACGTCTATCTATTTTCAGGTTAAACAATCAGTTAAAGGATCCTCAGACACGTCACGGCCATGTGCATTAAAGAATAATTAGGAGCTGATTTTCAAATTTCCCGCCATTAACACCTATCGATCAAAAGAATGTTTCTCCGAAGGAAAATACCACCGCGATGTTGAATTCAACATGTGTCACTATGCGAACACACAGTGAGTTGCAACAGCGACCTACGCCAAGAGAAACAAAGGAACTGTCAGGACAGGTACATGCAAACTACACAGGTCCAACAAGATATATAAAATTCATAAGTAAAAAAAAAGTATGTAACATCAAAAACAAAACTAGAAAACGCACTGTAAAGCATAGCTAGTTCTTATCAAGTCTCTTTCGTTTTCCAGACCATTTGTCCAACTCATTAAAACTAAACAATCCGTAACAAAACACCTTTCCTCATTCAAAACTAAATATCATAAAAAGTTAAAGTAAAAAACATAAACATAAAACACAAGGCAAGTGACCAGGGGTGGTTGCAAGTGACCAGGGGTGGTTGCAAGTGACCAGGGGTGGTTGCAAGTGACCAGGGGTGGTTGCAAGTGACCAGGGGTGGTTGCAAGTGACCAGGGGTGGTTGCAAGTGACCAGGGGTGGTTGCAAGTGACCAGGGGTGGTTGCAAGTGACCAGGGGTGGTTGCAAGTGACCAGGGGTGGTTGCAAGTGACCAGGGGTGGTTGCAAGTGACCAGGGGTGGTTGCAAGTGACCAGGGGTGGTTGCAAGTGACCAGGGGTGGTTGCAAGTGACCAGGGGTGGTTGCAAGTGACCAGGGGTGGTTGCAAGTGACCAGGGGTGGTTGCAAGTGACCAGGGGTGGTTGCAAGTGACCAGGGGTGGTTGCAAGTGACCAGGGGGGGTTGCAAGTGACCAGGGGGGGTTGCAAGTGACCAGGGGGGGTTGCAAGTGACCAGGGGGGGTTGCAAGTGACCAGGGGGGGTTGCAAGTGACCAGGGGGGGTTGCAAGTGACCAGGGGGGGTTGCAAGTGACCAGGGGGGGTTGCAAGTGACCAGGGGGGGTTGCAAGTGACCAGGGGGGGTTGCAAGTGACCAGGGGGGGTTGCAAGTGACCAGGGGGGGTTGCAAGTGACCAGGGGGGGTTGCAAGTGACCAGGGGGGGTTGCAAGTGACCAGGGGGGGTTGCAAGTGACCAGGGGGGGTTGCAAGTGACCAGGGGGGGTTGCAAGTGACCAGGGGGGGTTGCAAGTGACCAGGGGGGGTTGCAAGTGACCAGGGGGGGTTGCAAGTGACCAGGGGGGGTTGCAAGTGACCAGGGGGGGTTGCAAGTGACCAGGGGGGGTTGCAAGTGACCAGGGGGGGTTGCAAGTGACCAGGGGGGGTTGCAAGTGACCAGGGGGGGTTGCAAGTGACCAGGGGGGGTTGCAAGTGACCAGGGGGGGTTGCAAGTGACCAGGGGGGGTTGCAAGTGACCAGGGGGGGTTGCAAGTGACCAGGGGGGGTTGCAAGTGACCAGGGGGGGTTGCAAGTGACCAGGGGGGGTTGCAAGTGACCAGGGGGGGTTGCAAGTGACCAGGGGGGGTTGCAAGTGACCAGGGGGGGTTGCAAGTGACCAGGGGGGGTTGCAAGTGACCAGGGGGGGTTGCAAGTGACCAGGGGGGGTTGCAAGTGACCAGGGGGGGTTGCAAGTGACCAGGGGGGGTTGCAAGTGACCAGGGGGGGTTGCAAGTGACCAGGGGGGGTTGCAAGTGACCAGGGGGGGTTGCAAGTGACCAGGGGGGGTTGCAAGTGACCAGGGGGGGTTGCAAGTGACCAGGGGGGGTTGCAAGTGACCAGGGGGGGTTGCAAGTGACCAGGGGGGGTTGCAAGTGACCAGGGGGGGTTGCAAGTGACCAGGGGGGGTTGCAAGTGACCAGGGGGGGTTGCAAGTGACCAGGGGGGGTTGCAAGTGACCAGGGGGGGTTGCAAGTGACCAGGGGGGGTTGCAAGTGACCAGGGGGGGTTGCAAGTGACCAGGGGGGGTTGCAAGTGACCAGGGGGGGTTGCAAGTGACCAGGGGGGGTTGCAAGTGACCAGGGGGGGTTGCAAGTGACCAGGGGGGGGTTGCAAGTGACCAGGGGGGGGTTGCAAGTGACCAGGGGGGGTTGCAAGTGACCCTAGCTTTCACAGGGTTTTGAAGATTTTTAAGTTTTAAGTATATTTGGTGAGTCCCTTGAGCAGAACAGATAAAAGCCTGAAACTTGAGTGGCGCTCACTTCTGGATATAAAAAATGTGGCGAATTGTAACGATTGTAATAGCGCAACAGTGTTGGTATCTATTTTTTTAAATTTGCATTAGTGTGGGATTTATGACGTCAGAAAGCACATAAAGTTTTTTCTGTGAGACGTTGTTAGGGCCCGTGGTATGAGACAGAGTAGACTTACGCGTTGTACAATTAAGGTCACTGTCAATAGTATTTAATTCACTCGTGGGAGCCTAAAAGTAACAAAAACAAAATTCTTATTCATCAAAAGTGCGCGTTTTTGGCCTCATGTTCTTCGGTAATTTTTTTTACCTTCCAGCCTGAATAAATCATAACTGATTAGTCCACGTTAATCGTTAATTTTTTTTTGTGAAGAATAAGGATTGGGGGAGGGGGAGAGAGGGGGCTTATTAACTTTCCTCCTCTGAAAAGGGGTGGCTTATTAGAGAGGGCGGGCTTATTTGAGAGGGGGGGCTTAATAGTGGTTTTACGGTACGGGTAAAAACACCGAAAACACAGTGTTTACAGATACAATCCGTAAAAATCTCTTGGCAACAATACTAAGTCTGTAGTTAAGTTAGTCCTTCCCCCCTTCCCCCTCCCCCCTCTTAAAAACACCTTTAAGAACGTTTTTAGGCTCAAATCGCGAATAAAAAATAAGAACGTCGAGCCTCAGCTCCAAAATGAGACATTCCTTATTTGGCGTTCTTTTGTGTTCTGTCTTTTGTTTCTTTTGTTTTACGTCATTTGTTCCCCGGTACATGCAGAAGGGATCCATTCTCCTTTTCCCATAAGACACTTTCGAAAGGCGAGGTCAAAGCGTTTCCTAATAAGCCTGGTTTTTACTAGCGACGCAAGCATAAGCGCAAGTGAAAACAGCAGCAACATAAGCATAAGTAGAAACATAAGAGGAACGAACCTACGGAGCCCAGTAAGTGCCATGGGTTCTCTCCCCTTTTTTCGCCTCATATCGACTTTTTGGCCGACTTTTATGTCGAGTTTTATGTCGAGTTTTTTGGCGACTTTTTTGTCGAGATTTTTGGCGACTTTTTGGCCGACTTTTATGTCGAGTTTTTTGGCGACTTTTTTGTCGAGATTTTTGGCGACTTTTTGGCCGACTTTTATGTCGAGATTTTTGTCGACTTTTTGGCCGACTTTTATGTCGAGTTTTTTGGCGACTTTTTTGTCGACTTTTTGGCCGACTTTTTTGTCGCGTTTTTTGGCGACTTTTTTGTCGAGATTTTTGTCGGGTTTTATGTCGAGTTTTTTGTCGCGTTTTTTGCCGACTTTTTTGTCGAGATTTTTGTCGGCTTTTATGTCGAGTTTTTTGTCGACTCTTTGGCCGACTTTTTCTGTCATGTTTTTTTTGTCGACTTTTATGTCGAGACTTTTGTCGAGTTTTTGACCGATTGTTATTTAGATCCAGGCCAAAATGGCGGTCTTTGTCATTCTTACTGTTCTAGCTCTCAAAACGTGGACAAGTGAGGGTATACGACTTCCAAACTATATTCCCACATTGCAAGTTCATCCTGGTGGACGTAATGACATCGTTGAAAGTTATTTTCGTCTAGGGCTTGACTATACAGAGATTCTCTTGTATCTCGTATTATTCCATGGCATCATCTTAAGTCTTAGACAGTTAAAAAGGGTCTTGAAAGCTAAAGGACTTGGAAGAAGAAGAAACCCTAGCGATTTAAGAGAGGTGTGTCACGCGGTGGAGGAAGAACTGCAAGGAAGTGGAAGCAACATTGGTTACAGACAAATGACTCAGCGACTTGTTATTGACCACGGACTTGTTGTGGATAGAGAAACTGTACGGGAGTTACTGAAAATCCTCGACCCCGAAGGAGTAGAGCTAAGGTCAAGGCGCCGTCTTAAGAGGAGACAATACAGAACCAAAGGACCCAATTATGTGTGGCACATAGACGGCTACGATAAGCTGAAACCCTTTGGCTTCTGTATCCACGGTGCCATCGACGGATTTAGTCGGAGAATTTTATGGCTCGATGTTGGCAACACGAACAATGATCCCTCTGTTATTTGCCGGTACTTTGTTGACTGTGTGCGACAACTTGGCGGAACAGCAAGGATTATAAGGGCTGATCATGGAACAGAGAATGGATATGTAGCAGCACTGCAAAGATTCTTTAGGCGAAATGCACAAGATGATTGGTCAGGGGTTAACAGTTTCATGTATGGAAAATCAGTATCCAATCAACGGATAGAAGCCTGGTGGAATATACTGGGCAAAGACTGTACCAAGTGGTGGATAGACTTCTTTAAGGATATGAGAAGCAGTGGGCTCTACTGTGATGATGACTGTATTGAGGTAGAATGCCTTAAGTTCTGTTTTATGAACATGTTGCGAGATGAACTTCAAAGGGCAGCCAGATTGTGGAATGTCCATAAAATTCGTCTCTCGACAAACGTGGAATCCCCCTCTGGCCGGCCTGACGTGTTATTTTTTCTTCCGGAAGTATCAAACACAAGAAATTTTGTTAGTGAGGTTTGCTTGGATGAATTAGAGCTCGCAGAGGAGAGATGCTGCAACCGAGCTCCACAGAGTGGTTGCTGTGAAGAATTCGCACAGTTAGCCAGCATAATAATGGAGGAACAAAATTTGCAGTTTCCTCGCACAGCTGAAGAGGCAACAACGTTGTACGTTAACCTGCTTGAGGAAATTGAGAAAATTTAGGAGTGATCTGCATCAAGCAGTAATTGTAAGCCGTAAGCTATAAAAAAGCAGCTGAGACGCTTTTACAAGCATTGCTTGCTTTTTATGCCAATACTTTTTGTCATTTCAATGTTTGTGATTATCGAGTGACTACATATGCAGTGGTACCTCGGTATACTACTCAGACCCCGATAGAACTTAGCCCCCTTTTATAACAAGCATATCATGCTGCTACACAGCCCCCAAACACTTCGTTATATCGCTGTTCCACAGTGCTATAGGCTTCAATTTAAAAAACACTTAGTGTATTTCATAACCTGTAAAATGTTGCGTTATTACCACAGTGGTTGTAACTGCTCGGTTTATGTTATGTTATGCTGCTATGTCAGGTTTCGTGTTAATATCACCCTTCTGTTTTTCATAACGCGAATTACAGGATATTACAGGATATTGTTACGTTATGTCGTGCATTAAGACCTTGACTTATCTTACTGTAGCTGAATGTTTAAATTGATTGTTGTGAAATGCACCCCACTTAATTGAGTTTTAGCGTATTTTATGTAGTGTCCATGTGACGTACCACAAATGGCCATGAAACAACTACATCCGAATAAAGATATAATCTGGAGATGGAAGTCTTACATAGCGAGAGCGTTGTCATAATTTATTATTATTATTAGGTATAAGGCGAACAATGAAGAATGCAGCAACGAGCTTATCGATAATGATACCAGTAATGATTATTATGTGGGTGCATTGATGGCTATGATAAATTAAGGCCCTAAATGGATTTCAAATTCACGGTTGCGTCGATTGGTGTAATGACGCTATTAAAAAAAAAATATGATGTTTAGTATTTAGGTCCATGTCTGTTTTCCTCTTAAGGCAGACATTTGCGTTGATGTTTTGTATGGAAATCACATTTGATGGTACCCTGAGTGCCAGAGGTATTTTTTTTTTATTCGTTTGGAGGAGCGAAATTAAGCGGCAAAGCCGTGGCCACGAGGACCGATGCGCCGAAAGGAAAAAAAATAACCTCTGGTCGCACGGGCACTGAACGTCTTTTCGGCTCTGTGCTGTCGCCTGTGAAACCACGCTTTTCCTAACCCAGTCAGAGTTGTTGTTCATGTTGGCTAGAAAACCATGCTTTTCGTAAGCCATCGCAGTTTGTTTTCTTAAAGTACCAATCAACGAACTAGGACAAATTCTGTCACAATGCAATTTGATGATATTGAAACGAATTTCTGGGCTCCTGCGACCAAAGGCCCGTCTCTCGCTTTCTATTTTGATTTTCGGGGATTTTTATTTTTTCAACGGGCTTCTGGAGCCAGGTAAATTTGATGGATAAATGTAAGGTTATCTGGTTATCCGGTGATCGTAGAGGACACATTGCAATGAAATTTAAAGGGAGGTTACTACAAAAAATAACTATAAAAATGGTTCAGATTTGATTAATATAGGTGTTATGTAAGAGTTGTTGACGGTTGTGGTTGTTTATTTCTTGAAGCGCATTGAAGCTTTGATGTCAGTATAAAAGAAACAGATCTCTATGGTGATTTAACAGATCAAGAAATGACAATTTAAAACGGGTTAAAATCGCGACTTAATTGACTAATCATGTCAATAACCAGAGTTTAATAACACCAACTAACAATAAATAACTCTCTTTGACTGTGACAATAACTACCACACAGGATTTCGACAGGTCGGTTACTGTCAACGACAGTACGTTTTGGACTACGCTCACCCGAATGATCATAAAACTACATATTAAACTGTTACTTACGGTATGTACCTTACTGTCGTTAAGGTGTGTATAATGTCCCTGAAAATAGCGCATTTAGGATTTGTACATTGTACCTGTCCATTTCAATTCGAAGTTACTGAGGGAGCATTTCTACTCCTTCGAAATGAAACACATCCTTAGAGAAATAGTATATAGCTTGACATTGTAGCAATAATATTGTAGGAACTTGCAGAGTTTGGTGAACTGGATGAATTTGCTTTAGCTAGCCTTTTTGCTCTGTTCCGATGTATCCGTTCTCTCTTGTTGGTCAACGGATACTATCACTGACACGTAGCTGTCACTGCAGGGCAACCAACATATCTTCCAGGTCTGTTCATGCAAGAGTAGGCAATTACCATTCAACCTATGATGGTACTCTGGGCAAATTTGGCAAAGGCAAAAAGAATTTTAATGGTGAACTAATGCTACAATTCTGCACACAACGAGGCCTGAGTATTGCCAATACCTTCTTCCAACAGTCAGACATGAATTTCTTCACTTGGAGACACCCTCGATCAAAGCACTTACACCTGATTGACTATGTTGTTACCAGAAAGTCCTGTATGCCTGAGATCCTATCAACAAAAGCAATTAGAGGCGCAGAGTGTTCGACATACCATTATATGGTCTGGTCCCAGCTCAGACTGCAACTGATATTCCCCAGAAGGAAGGATCCGTCAAATACACCATCAAACAAATTGAACACTGGGAAGTTGAAGAGCGAGGAACATCAGCAGGCACTGGCATCAGCCATTACCGCTGCTCTGGAGTCTGTGAACGACATTGGAGGAGAAGCAAGAGAAGTGGAGCAAATGTGGACTCACATGAAAGAAACTGTGCTCTCTGCTGCTGATGGAGTCCCTGGTCGGCCACCACGAAAGACCCCTGATTGGTTTCTCGAGAATGAAGGGAGAATCCAGCCACTACTTGATGAAAAGACGAGGATCTACAAAAGACATCTGCGTGAAAACTCTGCTGCAACCAACATAGCCTTTAGAGAGATCAAGGCCAAATTGCAGAGGGAGATCTGGGCAATGAAAGACAAGTGGTGGAATGAGAAGGCAGAAGAAGTGCAAGAGATGGCAGACAAGAATGATTCTCACGGCTTATTTGAAGGTCTAACGACATTTATGGCCCAAGAAGCAATGCAGTGGCACCTGTTAAGAGTACTGATGGTAGCCAGCTCCACACAGATCTGGAAGACATCAAAGCTCGGTGGAAAGAGCATTTCTGCAACCTGCTAATCCAGCAGGGCACAGCAGATCCAAGTGCTAGTCATGGGATCAGGAGAAGGGAAACAAGAGAAGACCTCAGTGTGCCATTCACTGAAGAAGAGCTTGATAAAGCACTGAAGACAACAAGATGTGGTAAAGCACCAGGGCAGGACAGTATTCCTGCTGATGTGTGGAGGATGGGGGGAACCCGCCTTAAAACTGGACTCCCGGAGCTGTTCAATGCATGCTGGGACACGGAATGCCTCCCCCAGGACTTCAAGGATGCAGTAATTGTTTTTGTGTACAAGAAGAAAGGGCAGAGGAGTGAAAGTGGGAATCACCGTGGCATTTCTCTGCTGGTTACCGCTGGGACAATATTGGCCGAGATCATTCTGAACCGAATCAACGCTATTTCGGAAGAAGTCCTCCCTGTAAGCCAATGTGGTTTCAGGGCTGGTAGGTCAACAACAGATATGATCTTCACTCTTCGCCAACTCCAAGAGAAAGCCATTGAACAACCCCAGCCTCTCTACACAGTCTTTGTTGACCTCTCCAAGGATTTCGACACTGTGGATCGGGAGACCCTCTGGAAAGTTCTGGAAGTGTACGGCTGCCCTGATAAAGTGGTGAAGATTACCAAGCTCTTTCATGAAGGAGTGTTTGGAAAAGTCTCCATGGCAGGAGACCTCAGTGAAGCCTTCGCCGTCAAGCAACCATGGTGTCAAACAAGGATGTGTGCCTGCCCCTACCCTGTTTACTCTTTACCTTGCTGCAGTACTGGAGACAATGGGAGCCAACCTCAACAAAGGAGTCTTCTTCAAGACTAGATCAGATGGGAAGCTGTTCAATCTGTCCAGACTGAAAGCCTCAAGCAAGACCAGAGAGCTCTGTGTGAGGGAATTGCTATATGCAGACGGCTCAGCTTTGGTCGCTACCAACCATCAAGAGATACAAGAGATTGTGGACCGTTTCTCGGCTGCAGCAACACTGTTTGGTCTCAAGATCAATGCCTCCAAAACAGAACTCCTCTACCAACCTCCTCCTGATAAACCTTCTGAGTGCCACGAGGTGCTTGTCAATGGTGATGCCTTGAAAAAGTCTAGCCATTTCACTTATCTTGGTAGCGCAGTCATGGACACCAACTCTGCCGATCTTGAAGTTGAGCGGCGCATTCAAGCTGCGGCGAAAGCATTTGGCTCCTTGCAGAAGCGCTTGTGGTCTCATCATGACATCAAGCGAAGGACGAAAGGGAAGGTCTACAACGCTGCCATCTTGCCGTCACTGCTCTACTGAGTAGAGTCTATGACCCTCTATCAACACCACATCAAAAGGCTGACCAGATCTCAGATCCGCCATCTGCGCCAGATACAAGGGATACGATGGCAAGATCGCATACCTGATGTTGAGGTCCTCAGAAAACCAGAGACACCAAGCGTCCAAGCTTTCATCACAGCGACACAACTTCGATGGGCTGGACATGTATGGCGAATGCCAGATTCGAGGCTGCCAAAGGCAGTATTCTATGTTGAGCTCAGTGAAGGGAAGAGAAAGCAAGGTGGACAGAAGCTACGCTTCAAGGACGTGCTGAAGCGGCACATAAAAAATGTTAATGTCAAGCCTGAAACCTGGGAACAAGATGCTTTAGACAGAAGCTTCTGGAGAGCCACTGTCAAACAATCAGTGGAAAGCATAGAGGAGAAACGACAGCTGGAATACCAGCGTGCTCATGTAAGAAGACATTCCACTGCAACATCAGGTCATACATGTAGTCGCTGTAACAGGATCTGCCGCTCACGTGCGGGCCTGGCTGCCCATCAGAGATTCTGCCTTACCTAACATAAACAGTCGTAACTGAGCTTCGCGGCTCGTAGTATTATGGACACTTTTGAAATATTACCTATACTTATAAAACACTTGAAAAAATTTCTCGAATGCAATTGGCTGAGAGCAGTGCAGTTCGAGTGTAACAAAGTGCAAAAAGTGTAAGACGAGTGCAAACTACAACGAAGTTTTCCGAGGTTAAAACGAAGACTCGAAGACTGCCTAAGACCAACCGAAGTATTTCGAAGACCGCCGAAGATCGTGCGAAACCTTTCGAAAATTTGCGACGACCACACGACGACTTCTGAAGATCACCCGAACACTTCCGACGATTTTCGAAGACGTCCGACAATCTCCGAAGATAACCCGAAGATCACTCGATATTTTCGAAGCTTTTCCAAGTTTCGGAAGATTGAGGGCAATGCCTTCTGCGTACCTCAGTAGTCAAAGTAGTCTTTTTTATAGTGTCTTTTTAATAAGTAATCACATGCTTTTTGTGAGTGATGTTTATGAAATGAATCATATGAACTGCGCAAATGAAATCAAATGAAGACTGGTCCTCGCAGTTGTGTGCCCAATTATGTGCAATTGTGTAAAGAAGCCTGAAAAAAAATTCAGGACTTCAACGGGGTTTAAACCCGTGACCTCGCGATACTGGTGCGATACCGATACCGGGGAACATATGAACCTACAATTGACCTGCTCCCAACGTCAGTGGCTTCATGGCTCAGTTGGTTAGAGCGTCGCACCGGTCACCTTCCGGGTGTCAGGAAAGGCTTTGTCAAAGGCAAAGCCTTAAGGCTTCTTAGAACTAACTCTTCAAACGAAAAATTGGAAGAATTGTGAACATGACTCTCTCGGGAGTTAATTATAGCGAAAGAATGTCGGCTCTTCAAATTCAACAAAAAACACAAAAACGATTTTGCTGTTTGTTACAGAATGTCGCCCATCTGTTCCTAATCTCAAACAGATTATAATGAACAACTGGCACCTGATACAAAACCAGCCTTTGCTAAGAGAAATCTTTAAAAATACTGCCCTGATCTCACACAGAAAGGGGTGATCTCTCAGTAAAGATATACTCGTTGGAGCTAAACTTCGAAGGTCTTTGTATTTCCTTTCTTGGCCAATGAGAGGCGTGTTCGGCCTGTCTACACCTTGAACGATCATCGACAAAGTGCTTTTGCACTTGCTTAAGAAATATATCTAAACATCAGTCAACACAATCAGAAATCGTGTTATTAGGGTGGGTCATGTAATTTTCAACCATCATTCAGGGGTGGCTCACTCAGTACTGTACTTTTTGACCAGCCCCTAACCTAAATACACAATACAAAGTAATATTAATTGACCGAAACAATTCTGTCATGAGGTCACGGCATGTCTGTCCAGCACAAAAACACCTCACAGAAAAGTTATTCGTTGACTGACACAATTGTGTTTACGCGTTTTTCATGTTGAGGAAATTTAACACTGTTATATTGTACTGGCCATAAACAAAACTTTTATATCATCGTTTTACCATCATACAGTTTATCATAGAAGCAATTTTTTTCATTTCGTAACCTCCTATAGCGTTCTCACTTCGATTTCATTTTATGAAGCAATTGCTTGTCATTAATTATTGTATTTTTAAAATTTTCATGTTTTGTTTCACTTTCATTAGTATTATTTTTTATTCCTCTTGCCATTTTTCCTCCTTGCTCGTTAGATAGCAATAAATCCAACAAATGATTCCTTTTTTAAATTTTCAATGGTCTAACCCGGCCGTAATGTCTTAAATGTATCAATTACTATCAGACGATATTTACATTCCTTATTCCATTTACTGAATTTCTGCATTTCAGCAATTTCGAATGTCAATAGGCATGATTAATCCAAATAAATCAAATATATCTAGTCATTATTATCCAAATTCTATAGTGTTCCTTGGCCTATTTGACTATCTACTGGATTAATTATTCCACAGTCTTTTTTTTACTTTTGCAAGTGGGTTATCACGTCTAAATATCCTTCTGAAAGGTTTGGATCTACAATCTTGGACAAAACTACTTGAGAAAACTGGCCTCTTCGCGCCCAAAAATCGCCCTCTGGCTCAACGGTATTACTACAGTAATTTCCCCTCCCCCTCTTCAATGTTGAATTTAGGAAGCCACAATTCTTCTTAGGGAAACGACCAGAAGCCACAAACAACATTTGGGGAGGGGCTGGTGAAACTCGGTTGCTAGTGTTCTCACAAAAAGAGGCTTTGGAGCTCAATTTTCTCAACAGTTTTGTCCAAGATTGTAGAACTGCAGTCGTGTATCAGCCATCCCTGTCGTGATTGGGGCACTTTGGAATGTAAGTATGGGTTGGAACACCTGTGATAATATCGTTTCTCCTGACCGGTTGGCTGAGTTGGTAGTGCGCTGGACCACCGTGCGGGAGATCATGGGTTCAAGGCTCCAACCGGACCAACACTCTGGGTCTTTAAATAACTAAGGAGAAAGTGCTTCCTTTGCAATGACATCTGCAAATGGATAGACTTTCTGGTCTTCTCGGATAAGGACGATAAACCGGAGGTCTGACCCGTCTCAACTCTCCGTCATTGAATATCACTTTGTTTTAATGAAGTTTAGCCAAGTGGGGTTTTGGTTAAACCTCACGAAAAATATTTTTTAAATCATTTCTTTCTTTCTGGTCTGTTTGGAAATTCGGTGTGAGAAATGTGGGTGATTATCCCCCTATGCTGCACCCTCCAGTTACCCATACGCCCTCCCTGTTATGTGCGCTTCAAAGCGTTTGTAACTCAGATGATAGATGAAGTGTCTGGAAACAAAACAAGTAAAATAAATGGTAGGTATTCTTCAATATTTATACTCTTGTTTATCATCCCGCCATGAAGGAAAATGGTAAATAACACATTAATTACCCTGGAATTCTCAAAAGCGAATCATGTTTTATTACATTTTTATTACATTATTTTCAGTGCACCTAAACATGACTCGAACTGTAAGGACAAGTCTAACAAGTAAACTTGGCAATTTCATTTCAAATCAAAAATTATGATATCAGCTTGCTTTTACTTCTGTGTAAAAATCATCATGTAAAACAGCAACAAATGAAAACACCAACTGCTTGGAAGCTGCTGCTCCAAGTTCATTATTCTGATAATTTGCCAACATGGCTCTTTTAATAGGCCATTTCCGAATTCCAAAAAACCTCACTTTCAAGAAAGGCTATGTGCAAAATATTTCTTGTGAGACCGAGTTTGGTCTGCATGACAATAATTCTTTCCATGTAAAATGGCTTTGCAGTTACCCTCGTTTCAAAACAGAGACTTGCGGTAACTCGGAAATGGCCTATTACCTTCATACATTGACATATATTTTAACTCAATTAATCGAGAAGGATCTCTTCTTTTAGTTAAACCAACTCAAACAACAATTACAAGCACCTTTGCAACAATCACTTCACATGCAGAGTAATTGTATTAAAACAACAACTAAGCTTATAATGTTATTAAATGCTGATCGCCATGGCGAGTCTGCTTGAACAGCAGTTCCTGTTTTCACAATCCCCGACATAAAATGAAAGGTTTGACACACACTCCAAGGAATCGAATGCGAAAACTTACCCTGAGGTGCCATAGGGGCAATGCAGGGGATTACCACTTAACGAAATTTTGCAAAATGTTAAGTATAAGTAAGGGTTATTGTTAGGCAACAAGGGGACATGTAATACATTTACCGAGGGTGAAGCCCAAGCACTCTTGGTAAGTAAATTACGTATCACCAAGGTGCCTAAAAATAACCAGCTCATATGCCACATGGGTTAAGATTGACACAGTAATGACAAAGGTTTTTGTTCAATGCATATATGGGAATGTCTTTGTGTCTGTAGGAAATAATAAAGATGCTTAAAGTACACAGTCGGATGTGCAATGTTGAGTGATTCAGAGTCACAACGTTTACTTTCACAACGCAATTTGGCAGCAACATTTTAACTGACACTCCAGAAAACTATTTGCAAACACTGTTTTGCAGTTGGAGAAAACCAGCCAGAGGCCGCAATTCCAATTTCCATACACAGGACCAATTGACTGATTTATTTACAGAAGCGCGGACACTGCAATCGGTCCTGGAATGTATTAGTTTAGGATGATAAGGAGTACAATGTTTTACCAAGAACATCCAGGTTTAGAATTGATTAGTACCTTCTGACTAAGTAAGTTTGTCTACGAAGTCAGGAAGATAAGTGTCAATATCGTGGCAATTCACTCTAGTTAAACTTATTTACTGAGTTGTAGTGTCATGTTTAAAGAAGTCATTAATGAACAGGGAGCATTGAAATGTGAGAGGGCTACACATTAAAATACAAGAGGAATATCAACTTATTCCCCTTACATTTGAATACTTGCCCCCTCTCATTTTAATTAGCTGTCCAATCGCCTCCCTTTCCCTTCAAACAATAAAAGCCGCACGCGAATTTTCAGCAGGGATCATTCAATTATCATTACCTTTGAGAACAAAGGAAGCTGAGCCAAGTAAACTATAAGCCAGGGGCTGGGATAAAAATCTTTTAAGACTTTTGCGGACGTGATTTCATGGAAGTTGATAATTGAATGACATTTGAATGAGTAATAAAAACAGTTTGAAAGGCTTGGTTAGCAGTTCAGTTCCCTCCTCCTAACGGCCCATCAGAATGAATATTTGCATTTAAGATTGGAAAATGTAAGGTGTAGAAAGGGTGTGACGAATAGTCATTCCTTCTGCAGTAATGTACAGACTGGATTTTATGTGCCAGGGACTCCTTTAAACAATGTTAAAGCCCCACGCACCTTTATCCCTAAGCAGGGAAGTAAATTCTTCTGCAAGGTCACTGTAAGAAATGTAGGTTCGTGGCAGTTCTAAAAGTGGCCCACAGGTGTGGGCGATGGGCCTTCGACTAAAGCCATCCATGGATGTGAAAGTAACCTCAATGTTTTCGGGCATGATATCGCTTCCAGTTACGTACTTTAGGAAAGTACCTAGTGCTGCGAAATCCAATGAACGTATGAACTTCTGCAGGAACTCAAAGCACTGCCTCTCTGCCGCATCCGTCGGCTGACACGACAATGTTCTTAACACCTTTTTGGCTGTCGGCATTTTCATCGAAAAGAGCTCAGCGATAGTTTCTGGGCTGCTGAATTGCTCCAGCTGTCGTAATTCATCTAATATTGGTGACCAACACTGTGCTATGTACTTTGGTTTTTGTATTAGCTCCTGGTGTGCTAATTCAAGGATGATCTGGGAGACGTTTTCTTTGCTTGGCTTCTTATACGTTTTGTAGTTTCCAAGGAAATCGAGTACGTCATCCTCTTCTGGAAAATTGCCCTCCTGGATCTCGTCGAAGACCTCTCGTTCATCGGCAGTTATATAAGGACGAAATGACGCGAGCAGGTACTTGCTATCGATATATTCTTCACCAAAAATGCAGGATACCAAGAATGCCTTGGAAAGGCCGATTGGGAAGTATCCTGCTGTTTTGAAGCCGTACACCAAAATCCTACCAATCGCCTCCCATTCAATCTTCTGGTAGTCGTGGCGTATAACTGGAACTTTTTCTTTGTCGCCAATAGTTGCAGACGAGAAAAATTGCTGCCAAAAGGTGGTGATGATGTCCCTGGTAACACCTGCACCATCTCCTTCCTCTACTTTTCCACGTTCGTCAATCACCTTTATCGCCATCAAACGATACGAGTCTTCAGCCTTGAATATGTTGATAAGGTCCTCCTTTAAGCAAGAACGGTGGATATACACTTCATGCACGCCTACAAAAAAGTTATATCGTGTAAATATCTCGATATGGGATTAAACAGTTATCTCAATTTGCCATTGACCAAAACAGTACCACAGGGTACATCTCAGACAGCGCCTTGCATTGTGGGCAACAACCTGTTTATGGCTTCAAGCTGTGTCAAAGATTTGTATCATATCGGCGAGTTCTATGAAGCTCAACATTCTGCCTGGAGCTTAAATGGAGGTTAAATGGCCATTAGCATATTAAGACTTACACTATTGTAAAGGGTTGTTGACTACTTCATCTGCTACGAAGTATACCCCCCTTTTAGCTTACGCAGAACAATCTTAAGTGCTTCCCTACCTTGGTCCTGCACCGCATCTATCATGCCACTTTCTGACTGTTGGTTGTTGTTGGGTTCCTTGGGAAATGAAAGTGGTCCAATTAGTTGAAGGATAAAATGAACTCACAAGAGAAGTAAGGAGGTAACTTTCAGTCCTGTGTTTGGTTCTTTGTTTGCTTGATTTGCTCATCACTTGTCAATTTGTTATTGAGGATAGAAAGGGTAGTCACACTGTATAAGTCTCTGCATTGTCGACATTGTGCTGCATTAACATTGTGAGCTCTTCTTTTCAATGTGGTTCTCGTTAAGAGCTATGCCCTTTAAGTTATGATTCCGTTATTGCACTGAAATACAATTGTTTGTACAGTTCATTATCCTTACTTCTAGTGACCCTCAACCAGGCAGCCTGCTTGTATAAAGCGGCACTTGCAAATTCCCAGAGGTTTGACGGTGGCAATTGCTCATTTTCTTTCATCTGCACTAAATGAGGAGTACTGCAGAACTTATATTGGCATAATAACCATGGTTACATGTCTGCTTTGCTATGTGCAATATCGCTTGCCCAAGTCACAATTCCACTCTGAATATCTCGCCTCAATAGCCAATCAGATGGTGACAATAATTTAACTATGCATTTTTCAGTGAAATTTATTCTAACAAACACCAAAGTTTTACCCTCATTTCTGCTCTATCCCTGTCACTGCTCCTGCAATTTGAAGTCATACATAATAAGCCCTGTGTGAATCAAGTTTCTTATTTTATCATTTGATAAGGATTCAACCAGGGTATGCAATGCATTTATAAATTCTTAAGGTTTTTACAACAGTTTGTAAAGAGGAAAGCTGTTCACAATACTGTAGTTATACCATGATGGGATAACTGCAGTTTTGCCGAGAATTTACAGAATGTAAACAGATCTCCAGACTAGCTGCAAGGCACACCTGACATTTTAGGCATGGTCACAGCAATTACTTATACCATAATTTTTGCAACAGTTTGATATTCAAACTTGCAAAAAATGATGCTGGTATTTGAACAACAATACCTGTACAACCTAAGCCTTAAGTTAATGTTTTTTAAACAAAAGATTTTCCACAAAAATGTGTAAATATTACTATTCAAGCATCGGCACCTTTACATAATGTACCTACAATATAAATGCTCCTATTGAAAGCAATAAATACAGAAAAAGATTCACACTTACAAGGTGAAGGAGTCATTGGCAGTGTCATCTCCACTTGAAGAATCTCCATCCATAAAACGTTCAGGAAGGTGTTCACTGGCACATTCTACCTCTACATTCTCTACTGTAGCAGCACTGCAATTAAGTAGTTGACCAAATCCTCTAAACTCCACTGTGTTATCATCACTGATAGAGGGAGGAACTTCACACTCGGCCATAAAAAGGGTCTGCCGGTCAGCCTCCATAATTGATGCCGTGGGAGGCAAGTACTTCACAGAATTAGAACGAAGCTCAAAATACTCTGGGTCTGGTGTTTGTGAACCTACCCAATCATATACTGCCATCATGGTGTCTGATGGGGAAAACCCACGTCTTAAAAGTCCCATGGATGGATGGCGAACCTGTACAGTCATACAAGAAGAATTTGGCTCGCTAGGAACCCGCAGCCCCCGTGCACGCCGAAGGCACTCCTTCCTTTCCCATTCTTTTAAATCACTCTCTATGGCTTCTCTTCTTGCTTCATCTACTGCAAGTGACGCTAGATAAGCATTGTCCTGTTCCCTCTTGATTATGTCACGGTCCTCAGAAGATCCAATCAGAGTGCCACGATCTGTGTGTTCACATTTGTTTTCTGTTATCAACATGGGCCTAAGCTCGGCCTCATCATCACTGCTACTTGCACTGCTGGGTGGTTTTTCAACATCTGACTGATAGTCACTGGTCAAGGCTGGTTTACATTGAGATGTCAAGTACAGTCTAACTTTGCACATTTTGTGGGCTTCCAAGTAGTTGAACAGTGTAAATGGAACTTCTGACCCAGCAACAATTAGAGACTCGTCAATAAGCTCTGCTTTGAAGTTGGCCAAGCCAAAGTGCATGTCAGTAGCCTTTCCCAAGATCTTACTTGAGCCCTTTGGGAAAAAGAGACTCACACATTCTGCTATGATCTCTTCTTTGGTAGCATCAAGTGGCATGTCTACTTCTCTAGATCCTCCACCTTTTAACATCCTCACACACTGAAATTTTTCTGTTTTTTCATTCCAGTGAAGCCAGCCCAACTGTATTTTCCGTGTTTTCTCTTTTGGGGTGTTAACTGAATGACAAGCCCTCTTAGAAGATTGGCCCCTTTTCTTCTTTCTGCTTAGAAAGGCCTCCAGGAGACTCCTTTTCTTACTCTCTATACTTTCATCTGCTCCCTCTGTTACTGGAATTGTCTTGCAAAAAGCTCTGAGACTAACTCTGTCCCCAGTTTTTGTTAATCCTAGATTCTCCAGGATATCATCTGTGGCATGATCAACAGCCTCCATGTCCATCTATATCACAAAAAAACCGTGTAATTTCATATATTAACTACAACATACAGAACTAGGGGGCTCTTCAAAATAAAGTGAAGCACCACTTAAATAGGTGAAACTCTATTTCATTTGTAGCTATGCATTATGTGAAAGCAAGTCTACTAAGTCAGTATAATCAAATTATAATGACTTGGTCATATATGCATATAAGGTCATCATTATTGTCATCATCATCATTATCATTGCCACCTGTTTATCTAGAGCCGGTGATCATTCCTTTGACTGTGAAGGTTGTATTTGCTTGTTTTTTATTCAGAACCTAACATTTGCATTCCAAACCAAAAACTATACACTTATAGTAAGTGCAGGCTAGGATGCAAGTTAATCCAACCTTGGTATCCATGCTTCTAGGTGAACAAACTGTTACAACTTTGGATTACCAGATGATACTGTTTACATAAGTATTAATACAGTGTAACAATCTAATTATTTGACGGCACATTTTTTACAGTTTATTTTTACAATGCAATTTTAATTCGATATTATCATTATATGTAATTTTAATCAACATTTAAACTAATGAGTCTTGTCTTTTCTATGGAATTTTGAATCAGATAGAATCTGTTAGTTGCAGGATTTCTTCTCACTCTGAAATTCAGCACTTCTACAAATCCATTTTCTTCGCATGTTGTTCTTAATATCACTCCCTTTTTAGCTCATGGATGACGTAGTCATGCCATGAGGTTTACGTGTGGGTCTTATGGCCATCGATCACTCACTCACTCACTCGATTCTGATTAATTTATTCATTAAACTCTCCTCCTGTACCTCCCCTGGTAAGTATTGCTTTTGTCTCCATAGTCTTCTTGGCCCACCGCTTTCAAGTTTCAGGGGGTAGTGCAAAGGCGTAGATTTTTGCTCTGCAGATACTGTTTACGTGTTTAATGTTCATGGCATCCACTGATATAGGTACAGAAATTAAGATGTAACACAGATGGTTTTTCATTCAATTTAAACAAAATAGACCTTTGTTGAGTATGTTGGAAAATGGAAAGTTAATAAGATAACGAGCACAAGCTGCGAGAATTGAATTTCAAAATCTTCAGAGCTGTGAAAATGGACTTGGAGATTTCAAAAGTGACTATTCATACTATTCCCCTGCAGCGTATAGCACACCCCTTTGTTCTTATGTTGTTACCACATTTCCATGTCATCTATGTATTACCAGAGTACATACACAGTGCCAAATGGAATCTATTGGTTAAATAGTACATGTAGGCCTAATATCTAATGTATTATTAAAATATTTATACTTAAAACTATCACATATGTATGTCTAGCTGTTCATATTATTATTTTGATTTAACAGTCTGTATAACAGTATTTGATATTACCAGTAGTATAATTATACCAAACAAGTGAACAGAGCTTTTCATGCTCTCTGATTGGTTAACTTGAAAGTGATTAGCAAAGTACTATTAACCTACTATTCCCCAAGCAGCCTGAAGAGAAACAAAATGGCTTCCTGTTTTGCTTTGGTCTCGAAAGAAAATTATTTCAATAAATGGGGAGGCTGTATTAAGAACATAAAAATGGCAACAAAAGTTTGGTTGGATGGTAAGTTATTTAATCCTTCCAACCTCACATTTTAAGGCAAAAAATCAAAATATTATGCCTTGTTTACGACAGCAAATGTCGAGCACTATAATTACAAGGTAAACAACATGACAATTATGTTTTGCAGCATGGTTTCAACAGCAAGACTTGAGTTATTCAGCTTGTGTGGTATATACTAAGATATTATTCACCTTAGTGTCAGTAAAAGTGATGGATATTTACGTTGCCACGAATATCCACCACTACTTACCTCAGTGAATAATGGCTAATTATCAGATATTATCTTATTGTACAAGGCAAAGGAGAAAGATGTCCAATTTAGACTCTAGTAGATTTAACACAATAATAACCAGTATCATTGCACTCAGGGAAGAGAAAGGTGGGTATGTAACTAGACTCTAGCAGATTCTGATGTGATATGGGGCTAGTCAGTACTATTGGACTTTTGAAAGGGGGCCAGAATGATTTCAGAAAAAAAATCATGCACCGGCTTGGAATGTGAAAATCTTGCGTGAACTTCACGGTCTCTAATATATTTACCCCAAAAATTAGGAAAAGAATCGACCATTAATATCGCAATAATATCCATTACTACACCACATAAGTGAATAGTGCTTTTGCACATTCTGATTGGTTAACTCAGAGGTGATTAGCAAAGTATTATTCACCTCTGAGCAGCCAAAGAGAAACAAAATGAATTTCCGTTTCTGTTTTCAACGAAGAAATTATTTCAACAAATGTTAGTTATTCAGCTTGTGTGGTTTATACTGAAACAATTATTCACCTCAGTGTTGGTGAAAGTGGTGGATATTTACTTCTCTACTTCCTAGCTCGGTAAATATCCAACGCTATTCACCTCCACTGAGGTGAATAATATCCAACTCTGTATAAGTTATTGGACAGATACACAAAACGAGTGCAAATACTATACGATACTATACAGTTGGTTATTTGTACAGTAGAAAACCCGTTTGACTGGTTATGTGTACTAACAAAAATCAAAATGTATATTTGCAAACATTCAAAAGCGTACATGGATTTGACTGTTTTCCTAACTTTTACCTCAAGCATGAAGACTTGCTTAGCTGTGGTTACCAACGATACAACACCAGAATATCAGCTAAACTACAGAATACAGGGCCACTTATTTACATACTATTGAATAACAATGGTGCCCATTGTTATATGCTTCGTTCTACAAAAGCCTCCGACACATGTAAATGAGGTGCGATCGCAGAGAAGCCATGCCGTTCTACTAACCTTCTCGTTTCGAAACTTGGCTATAATGGGCTCCGTAAGTCCTCTTTTGCAAAGGAATTCACAAACCTACGTAACGATACGATTAACTGATGAACACTGAACGCAAAAGTAAGCCTTTCAAGACAAAATGAAACCTGAAATGGAATGAACAAACAGACCTACCTTGTCCACAGAACCTTCCGCCATATTGCCACAAGCTTGTGCGATCCTGAGCCCGCGAGCAAATACGTCGACAAAAAAGTCGACCAAAAAGTCGACCAAAAAGTCGCCAAAAATCTCGACATAAAAGTCGACAAAAAAGTCGACAAAAAAGTCGCCAAAAATCTCGACATAAAAGTCGACAAAAAAGTCGCCAAAAATCTCGACATAAAAGTCGACAAAAAAGTCGACAAAAATCTCGACATAAAAGTCGACAAAAAAGTCGCCAAAAAACTCGACATAAAAGTCGGCCAAAAAGTCGACAAAAATCTCGACAAAAAAGTCGCCAAAAAACTCGACATAAAACTCGACATAAAAGTCGGCCAAAAAGTCGACAAAAATCTCGACATAAAAGTCTCCAAAAAACTCGACATAAAACTCGACATAAAAGTCGGCCAAAAAGTCGATATGAGGCGAAAAAAGGGGAGAGAACTCATGGCACTTACTGGGCTCCGTACGAACCTACTTATTTGTCAAGTCTGGTTATCACTAGGGACGTATGCACAAGCGCAAGCACAAGAAAAGGAAAAATTTTGATCCTTGTGCTTGTGCTTGCGCTTGTATTTATGCTTTGCGTCGAGCGGTGAAATAAGAGCCGTTATGTTTGCGCTTATGCTTGCGTCGCTAGCTAGTGAAAACCAGGCTTTAATCTATAAAAATGTCTGACTGCCGGGCATTGAGTTTTCTTTACTTTAGACCCTTCCCGGTTTCCGGGCATATAGTCACAGCGTCCTTTTACAGAATCGTTTGTAGATGATTTAATTTGTGAGTGAAACTTATGAACCAAATCCTGCCTAATTTAAGAAATTCGTTTTCTTACGAACGCTGCGATACTGTATTGAAATTACGTAATTTGTCAGCGAAGAGTCAAAATGTACTGTACAGTTTAACATTAGTCACCGTATAGCGTACGGATTAAGGTAGTGTTTTGTTTACTGTTCGTTCATCTGGTTACGTTACGTTGTAGCAATATACATAAACGGAATAACTTTCTTAAGACATGTCCTCTTTGTCTGAGAGTTACAAACGTTTCTTACCTATCCGAAAATAACGGCAAGCCGATTTGCCTGCAAATAAGTAACGGGGTCGTTACTTTCGGAATTCTACGGAAGCATACATACATACCTACTGGTATATCGAGTTGGGATTAGAGATGACATTCCTTCTGAGGGGGTGGGTTTGTCGATTTCTTTGAGGGGTAGGCTAACAACGGGGAGGGTGTGGCACAAATAATGGGTCACTATTGCTTGCCAAACTTGGGTTACTTGCAGTGTCTCTTTATTTGATTAGTGTTTCTTGGGTTCATATGAAAATTCCACAATCTTCATCTTTTTTTTTCTCCCTCTTTCAACAACTCACAGCAAGCCCAAACTCCACTGAATTTATGCAAGTAAGACCGCTGATGTATATATTCAAAAGGTGGTGCTGATCTTAGTAAGTTTTTGGATGTTCGGATGCCTGCAATGGATATTGCATATGGATATATAAAACTAAAACCATGTATTCCTTTAATTATAGCCTTACAGCGAGAGTCAAGAAACCCCGCATGGCACTACTAGTATCTGAAGCAAGTAAGGAAACCAGAGTACCAAAGAGGAAGATGAAGACCATGTATAGCTTACTGTGGCCCTTAAAGGCCTCATCAATGTGACTCTTACCTCCAGTCAATTATTGTAGGACTTACTCACATGAAATAACTTCACATTTCTAGCAAAGCCACAACCCATACTGGGTAACATACTAATTTTTAATTTCTAAACTATTTATCTCAATCCAGACCACTTTGCTAGCTCCTACACCACTTATGCAAAATTTAGATCCGGTACTGCAGTTCACCACAGGTTTATGCAAACTAAACTTACATGTAAGAACACCTTACTAAAAACTGCAAGTACATAGGTAAGTAAAACACACTTGATCATGCTAGGTAACAGCTTAGTGACACATGGGTTAATAAATTAACATAATGAAAGAGGTGGTGAATACAAGCATCTTGAAAAATTTTAGCTGAATTTCATAGGTCTCCTTCACTTGACCAGTGATTGTTGTCCTGGAATCACATTTTCTTTGCAATACCCAAAAAGGAAAAAAAAAGAAGTCATGCAATCTTGCATAATTCTTGCAATATTCATCTATTCACTATCCCAAATCAAGTCATTCTAATTCTCTTTGTACTGTGTTGCAGGATGACCATTATGGAAGACTTCCTCTAAGGGGGCCCACCAATTGCCTCCTTGTCCGCCCTCACTCGGCAGTGGCCCCGTCCATTCTAATGATTCCTGGCAAGGCTCACAGACCTTCCACCACTCTTTGGTAACAGGGTCACTGCCTATTGCAGCCATTATAACGTAGTTGCAAAGGGATAGACTCATATGAAACTGAAGAATACAATACATTTAATGCAGTAAACACTCGTTGACTACATGAGATTACAGAACTGAACGCGGGAGTTCATCCGGGGCCTTTCCACCACCTACGTCAGTCCCGGAGGGCCTGGGACTAACCATATCGTCACATCTCCCCTTTTCACAAACCAAATAAACGTAAACAAAAAGGAACAAGAAAACAAAACAAACAAATAATAACAAAAGTCTCATTGCAATAGCTGACATAACATGATAATCACAATCCACAAGACTCAGCTATAAGAAAAGTTCACAGTTCAGTTATCCTTTAAGTTCCTTAGACACTGAAGTCTTTGAGGTAGGCTGGTCTCCTAACTGTTCTGCCACTCCTGGTAGTAAGAGGAACAGGGGTATCCGAAGAGGCTGGCTGGGAGTCCAGTCGTGAAGGCCCTGCTGTTACTGACGCATCAGGCTTCAGCATTCCCGGAGATGCAGAAGGAACAGCTGCTGTGTCCTCTGCACGGTCTAACAAGGTTTCAGGTTTCAGGTCTGTTTCTTTTCTTTGCACTGTCTCGTCATCTGAGATGGGTTGGTACTTTTCGGGGACCTTGTAGAGATGGGAGCGGTTGCGGCGATAGACCCTTCCATCTTCTGTGCGGACTTTGTAGGATCGTACCGCTACATGATCCTCCACTTGAGCCTTGAACCATTTAGACTGGCCTGGCAACGGTAGGACCCGTACCACATCTCCTTTCGTTAATGGGTGTAACACCTTAGCTCCGCGGTCATAGTATGCAGCTTGCGTTTGTTTCCTACTTTGCAATTTCTTCGTCACATTGGGCACAACTTTTGGCTGAAGCAGCTGATCAGCCACAGGAAGTAAAGAGCGAGTCCTTCGAGAGAGAAGGCGCTGTGCCGGAGAACTATCCATTCCTTCAGACGGTGTGTTTCTAAAATCCAGTAGAGACAAGTGTGAGTCATGGCCCGCATCTGCAGCTTTCTTTAAGATAGTCTTTGCTGTCTTAACACTGTTCTCCGCCTTCCCATTGGACTGCGGATATCGAGGTGACGTTTTGATGTGCTCAAACTGGAAATTTTTTGCAAAGCTTTGAAATTCAGCACAGTCAAACTGCGGCCCATTGTCCGTAGTGAGCCTTTCGGGCAGGCCATATCTCGCGAAATGAGGCTTCAGCTTATTGATAATCTCTTTGGAGGTCTTGGAGCCCAATAAATCCAGCTCAAAGAAATTGGAATAGCGATCAGTAGTGACCAGGTAGTCAGCACCATTAAGTTCAAAGAGGTCTGCCGAGATGCTCTGCCAGGGTCTTGTTGGTATCTCATGTGATACCAGCGGTTCTTTCTGTTGTGCTGGCTTGTAACTATTACAGATGCTGCATCTTGAGATGAACTCTGGAATCTGCTTGGACATCCCTGGCCAGTAGAAAGCTTCTCTAGCCCTCCGCAGGCAGCCTTGGATCCCCAAGTGGCTTGCGTGTATTTTATCAATGATACACTGTCTCAGACTACGTGGTACCACGATTCTTTCACCCTTATACACAACACCATCCTGTACTGACAGTTCCTCCCTGAAGTTGAAATAATCACGCAAAGTGGGCGGTACAGCTGCCAAACTCTCTGGCCAGCCCTGCTTAATGACGATAGTTAACAACTCGAGTTCGGGGTCACTTTCGGTAGCAACTTTTAGTTCTGCCAGAGTAGTTTGACGAATTGGCACAAATTCTGCCATGTTCACATACTCGGTCTCCACTTCGGTTGGTGACCTTATGTCGTTAACACTCCAGACATCCTCTTGGACTTCTTCATCCTCACTGGTTGACGGGAGGTAAGCTCTGCTAAGTGGATCTGCAATATGCATATCGGCGCCTTTACTGTATGCTACTTCTAAATCAAACTTCTGTAATCGTAGCAGCATTCTTTGTAGCCTTTTCGGTGCACTCAGCAGACTCTTCTTCATAATGGATTCGAGGGGCTTGTGATCAGTCTGGATAAAGACCTTTCTTCCATAGACATAGCTTGTAAACCTTTCAACACCGAAGACAATCGATAACAGTTCTTTCTCTATTTGAGCGTAGTTAATCTCAGTAGCAGTGAGGGCTCTGGAGGCATAGGCCACTGGATGGCCATCTTGAAGTAGGCATGCTCCAAGACCACCCAGGGATGCATCACACTGAAGGACAGTCTTCTTCTGTGAATCAAAATACTTTAGTACTGGCGCCTTGGTTAGGACATTCTTTAATTTCTCTAGGCACTTTCCATGGACTTCCTGCTCCCACACAAATTCGTTTTCCTTCTTGACTAGATCTCTTAATGGCTTGGCCAAGTCGGCGAGGTCAGGGGCAAATTTCTGTAGATAATTCACCATGCCAAGTATTCTCTGGACACCTTGTTTGTCGGTGGGAGCTGGCATTTCGTTAATGGCCTTCAGCTTATTTGGATCAGCGCCTAGACCCTCTGAAGATACAATATGGCCCATGTAGGTGACTTCCTTCTTGCTGAACTGCATCTTGTCCACGTTTAACTTGATGCCCTTTTGCTGGCAGCGAGTGAGCACCTCTCTTAGATTGCGATCATGATCTTTAAGAGCTTCCTCGTCAGTGTCACCTGATCCAAAAACAAGGATATCATCTGCTATGGCCTTCTGCCCTGGTAGCCCCTCAAGTGCCAAATCAATTCTTCTCTGGAATTCTTCCGGAGCTGGAGACAATCCAAACGGCATACGAAGCCAGCGGTATCTTCCCCACGGTGTTCCAAAAGTGGTTGCAAGACTGCTCTGCTCATCTAATTGGATATGCCAAAAACCATTTTTGGCATCTAATACTGTGAAGACGCGAGCCTTGGATAATAGGGGAAGGACATCATCTATCGTAGGCAGGGGATAATGGTTTCTGTGAAGGGCTTGATTTAATGGCTTTGGGTCAATGCAGACTCTGACTTTACCATTCTTCTTTGTTGTTACTACAATTGCTGAGATCCAATCAGTGGGCGTGTCAACTCTCTGAATCACTCCAGTGCTTGACAGCCTGTCCAGTTCTTTTTTAAGTGGCTCTTTCAGGGCAATTGGTACCCTTCTCGTTGGCAGCTGAACTGGTTGAACATTCTTGTCAATCTCCAGATGGAGTTCTCCTTCAAGTGTTCCCTCCCCTGAGAACAACTCTTTGTATTGAGACAGGCAATCCTCCTTTGTGAAGGCTTCACTTGCAGCAACATGGCAGTCCATAGCGAGTATATTATGCTTGTTAATGGTGAGCAGTTGCAGGTGCTCACTAGCTCTCAAACCAAGAATGGACTTGCACGCACCTTTAACAATAAGGAACTCGATGCTGTACTTTTTCTTGTTCTTTGGGTTCACTACTCTGAAACGTTTCCTGCCCAATGGTTTAACTTCTGACTGGTTATACATAACCAGAGTCACAGATGTTTTTTCCAGGTCATCTAGCCCGTTCTCCCCAAATAGGCTCGTGACTATTTTGTCGGCCATAATGTTTACAGTTGATCCACTATCCAGCTGGAACCTCTCTTCCTGTCCATTGACAAGTAGGGTGGCAAAGGCTTGGTTTCGGCCACCGGTTGCGGCGACAGCATTGAGCTGTTCTTCAACTTCAATCACTGCTACATACTCTTCATCTTCAGATTCGCACTCCATGGACAAGACGCTTTTCTTTGATTCCGGACAGCAAACAGGAAAATGGTTAGGTTTACCACAGTTCTTACACGAGTTTCCCCATGCAGGACAGTTTTTTTTAGCGAAAAAATGCTGTCTGGCACAAAACTTGCAGACCATCCTTTGACCTTTTGTCTCGATCGGGTTGTTGGCTGGAGGACTAGTCTTGTTTTTCACAGAAGGCATCTTCTTCTTCTTCTCCTCCTTCATGTAGCGCACGTCTTCCTGATTCATAGCCCTAAGTTGTCGAGCTGAAGTCTCTTAAGATCGGCAGATATCTAAACACTGACTTAAGGTGAGTTTACTTGTCTGGAGGAGTTTCTTGCGAGCCGAGTTATCAGCAATTCCAACAACCATTCTATCACGAATAAGCGAGTCATTGAGTGGCCCATAATTGCAAGTCTTGGCGAGCTTCCTTAGTGTTGTGACATAGGCATCAATTGATTCACCTGTCTCCTGGTCCCTGCGGTTGAAGACATACCTCTCGTAAGTCTCATTGCATTCACCAATGCAGTAGTTCTCCATCTTTTCGAGGATAACCTCTGGATCGTTTCTTTGGTCTTCGGTGTCAAATTCCATTGCATCGATTACATCCAACGCATCCGAACCTATGCAGGTGAGCAAAGTTGCGGTTCTCCGTTCCTTGTTCCTGTTCGGATTTTCCGAGTCTCTGAGTTGAGCAGCGATTTCATAATTCGACCATGAACGTCTGAAGCGTTGCCACTTAACCTTGAGATTTCCACCAGTTAAGTCTAGCTTTTCCGGAAGCGGTATATTTACAGGCACAGTGATCACAGTGGGTTGAGTAACCGGTACATTTTGAGCAGAAGTAGCGCTTCCTACCTCTTCCGGCGGCGGCATAGTCAAATCACACGACAGCAGCGCCGAAACGATGAACAGCAAAACAGCAAAATTGGCTTTATACAACTCACCAAATCTCCTCCAGTCAGAAGGACGAGCGATAAAAGGCAGCACAGTTTCTTCTGACACCATATAACGTGGTTGCAAAGGGATAGACTCATATGAAACTGAAGAATACAATACATTTAATGCAGTAAACACTCGTTGACTACATGAGATTACAGAACTGAACGCGGGAGTTCATCCGGGGCCTTTCCACCACCTACGTCAGTCCCGGAGGGCCTGGGACTAACCATATCGTCACAGCCATGTCTTTCTCAAAGTCATCACCTGAATGCCATCAAAATACCAAAATATTTCTTGAGTACATCTTGATAGACTTAATGTACTTTTGTGTGAATATTACACAGTATCAACAAAATCAACACAAACTGACTGAATGAACAAAATCAACTTAACCTCATTGCACAAATAAAGAAGTGGATATGCAAATGTGCAAACACATGATTGGTTATGGACTGACTGACTGATTGATTGATTGACTCCCACTCACCCGTATATTCCATATGGGAGAACAATAAATGATGGTGCTTATCATAGTAAATTGTGTAGTTCCTTATATTGCTGTCGTAGATTCTCTTAAGCACCTAGAATTAAGCCGTACAGTTGAGAAACGTGTTGTCAGATTGTGGTTTAAGTCAGTGTTTAAAAGGAGAATAATTACTTTGGGCCATACTGCAGCATGCAGTTCCTTGTATTTTTCATACGTCTCTGGTTTTAATTTGATGACAGATCCCAACCTCTTGGCAATTTTAGGATTAGAAGCCATCCTGCTTAGCTCGAGAATGGAAGAAAGATCACCTGGAACTTTCAAGGTTAGAATGAGGGTGCAAATTAGTGCGTATTGCACGACGTAGTCACCATAAATGTCCGCTGGGGTATTTACAACTCGCAGGTAATCAATATGGCGGACTGGTTGAGTCTTTTCTCAGCTCTGATGATTGTGGGTTGTTTTCTGGTTTTAGCCCGGTTTATAGTGAGACTTGGTGCCATGGAAAGAGAGGCTATACTTAATGTTTTAAATCCTCCACGAATGGACATTCCGTCGGAACCCATGATCGGTGTGAAGAATCCATTTGTTCTGGAACTGAAGTCTGCTCAATCGTCAATCGATGAAATGGGTAACATTGCCGTCCAAACGTGGATTTCCTCAATTATATTATTTATTTCATCATCATAACAAGATCTTACTTATTGCTGAAACTACAGAAATACCTCTTCCTCAATCAAACTCAACACAAGAATCGCAAATGTCTCTTAGGATTAACCAAGCCTGTAAAACGAAAGCCAAATATACCTACAGATGCATGATAGCGTTTTTATTAGTATTTAGGGACTGATCATTTATTGTGTCCCAGATGTGGGTGGCAGTTCTAGGAAGGCGATGGGGGGAAGGGAGGTGTTATAGTTTCAGTATAAAATCAAGGCTAGATTGCAGAATACATGGGCCACTCATTGACATACATTGAATAACAATCATAGTGTCCATTGTAATGTGTCTCGTTCTTCACCAGTCTGCAGAGTGTGGCAAGTGCAAGCTTGAGTCTCTTTTTCTAAACCCTCATTACACACACCAGGCTCCTGTTGTTCAAAAGCTGGATAGCTCAGTATCCACCTGATAAATATCTATCCAGTGGATAGTGCAATTAGCTTTCCCATTACTTATCTGCTGGATAGTGATATATCTGGTGGATAGCGCTATCCAACGTTTGAACAACCGGGGCCAGAATCGTAGCATTGTACATGGTGGCTGTTAGGCTGAGAGGCGTATACCATCCACCATGCACGCACAAGTTCTGGAGTTCTGGTAGTATTGCATACGGTGCACATGGCTAGAAATGGCTCTGTTCTGCCATACTCTGAAGACTGGGTTCTCCAAAAGTCTCTGCCATTTGTAAATGAATGGGCCGTGTATTCTGCATTTGCTCCAAAATCACTTAAAATTGGAGTGTGCTTTGTCAACACCAAAATTGAGATGGGTTCATCTTTCTCTTGATGTGACATGATTTTAGTTTGTTTAGCCTTTCTGACGTCTGGCTAACACTCAAAATGTCAGGTTTTTTAATCCTTTTACAGGGGCCAATTTATATTATCAACTCAGTCGATAAACCAAATTTTTCTGTACCACTCCCTTATCAACATAGCGACACAGTTTCTTTCCAAACTAACCCTTGTTATTCATTTGTTATTTAACCTTTGTTTGTGCATTCAAGAATGGTATCTTTTACAGAATAAAATCTAGTGCAGGTCATGCACAACTTTTTTCCTTAAGAGGTCTAAAACAGTTTATATAATAAGCATCCCAGCCCTTTAATGTTGGAGCCTTGCTTCAGTCTGATTTCACCATTAAAATGTCAAAATAAGCCCTGTTTAGGCAAATTACCCATCAATTAGAAAAAAGAGTTTTCAATTTTTTTATATGAACTGTGTGTCGAACCATGGCTTATGTTCTTCTCTGTCATCTCTAAGGTTTTATTGAGTTTTTGCTGAGCACTACTGCTCCATGTTATGTGACATTCTACTGGGGAGTAAGCAAGGATACTATTGACTCAGTCCTGTGTAGATCATGTAACAAACAACAAAGCAGCACATTTGATGATTCTGAAAACAGCAGCGATGACTCAGATTTCGAAGAAGCACCAAGCATATATGCTGTAACCCTGGAGCACATCCTTCAGGGGTCATACAAGGAGAGAAGTGCATCAGAATTGTATCCTTAAATTGACTAAGACCTGAATGTTTTTCAGGCTTCTTTATGCAATTGCATAAATTGTGTTGACAATATATATTGCAAGGATTATTCTTCATTACATTTCTGCAGTTCATATATGATTTGTTTCACATACATTTTTCACACCCACCTCTTTCACATGAACATATGAACCCACAATAATTGTAATTCTCACAATAATTATTATTGTGGGAATTATTGACCTGTTTCCAACATGAGTGGCTTCATAGCTCAGTTGGTTAGAGCTCTGCACCAGCATTGCGAGGTCGTGGGTAACTTCAAGCCCTGTTGAAGACCTTAACTTTTTTCAAGCTTCTTTATGCAATTGTATAAATTGCATTCACAACTGCAAGGATCATTCCGATTTCTCCTGGCCTGGTTGGTTTCCAGACCACATAGAAATAACATTGGAATCTTAAGTTGGAAACGTTTTATTTTAATAAACATGTAACATTATTATACCTTTGAAAATCTTATTAATTTTATTTATTCTTCCCAAGTTATGTTATCTCATAACTCAAGTGTGTCACAGGAATACCAACTGCAAATGGATTGTGAATGATAGATATGAAATGAATCATATATGAACTGTGGAAATGAAATCAAATGAAGAATGATCTTTGCAGCTGTGAATGCAAATTATGCAATTGCCTAAAAAAGCCCCCCAAAAATTTTGGACCCTGTTAAAGTCCTGAATTTTTTTCAGGCTTCCTTATGCAATTTCATAAATTGCATTTACAACTGCAAGGATCATTCATTTGATGCAAATGGATTATTTTGCACTCTGAGAGTCTAGTGGAGTAAATGGTAAAAGGTTTCAAACCTATTTCATTCAAATTTTCAGGACTCAACCCTGTTAGGAAGCATTTCCTTGACTGCATTTCCTCAGTTATGACTCTGGATCTGAATGTAACATTTTAGCTACGCTGCCAACAGACCTTGAATATAGGTCACTGTCCATTGATCCCAAGCTGTATGCATTGATAGGGATTGTAGAAATGTCGAGGAATGATGAACAAGGACCACAGCAACTCTCTGACATTGTAAGACACTTATTGATACCGGTAATTTTTTATTGTAAGCTGTATATTCTGGGTCAACCATAGCTGAAAGTGACTACATGTTGCAGCGTCGTTATTACAGGGAGACAAACTTCAATGTACCAACATTAGTTTTAAACAGTTTTGCACATTACTTTTGTCAGTAAATTAAAATCAAAATAATTAATTGGCTTATATGTTTGAAAATATCCTACTTTTTAGCAATTTTTTAAAACAAAAATTAGCCAGCCATTGAAATATGTTTGTTTTGTCTTCTGTTGGTAAAGTACTGTGACATAGAAAGACTGAGACCCTTGCCTTCTACCCCAGGCCTTGTCATATATTCCCACAGTATTTCATGTTGTGAAAATCATATGCTCCTTGATTAATATTTACCTTATTAAATTGGCCTGCCACTGATGTTTTCTAAGAGTCCTAACATCATCCTGCTATAAAAAATTCAATTTTTACCGAACTTTGGCTAGCTTGCACTTAAAACCATCACCACTTGACAACCACTTGTAACAGTTTTTCCAACATTTGTCAGATGCAACAAAGTGCTTTTTATTTTCTTTCTTTTCAGGTAGCTCTTATTACAGCAATACAAGTGTCACACTCATCATCTGGGAAACTTACCAGTCACATAGAGATGCAGTATGTTCAGACTGCTGAAGGCAACATTTTCAGCGTGAAGGTATGAAGTGTATTGAAGGCCAAAACAGGGGGAGCACTGTGACACACAAAACTACGAAGACGGCCATGCACTCAACTCAACTTTTTTAATTAGCCCATGATATGCAAATTCAACATACGTGCATCATGTGATGTAATGCAATACATTACAAGGTATTATGTACACAAATCCCCTTGTTTGTGTTTAGCCAAATCCATGCCATGGAATTAAACAATTACGTAGCAAACCAAGACCCCCTGAAGACTTAAACAGACACTTTGTAATGGTCTTATCTTGGTTAAACACTTCATTTTCTACCTTCCATAATAATGAGTTTTTAAGTAGGTTTTGGGTTGAAATGACTGATCAGATTTTACTGGTTATTTGCCAAGTTTAGATGATCATGTCATTGGGCAGTGATATAAGCCTGTTGACATTGTCTTGTTCATCTCCACATGTATCCCTACATGTAGTGCTGTGGACATCCAAGAGTTGGGTGGAAGCAGGGGATAAGCTGACCTCCTTAGCCTTTGTTGGTCATGTAAGCCTCATGAGAGGGCTTATGTGCCATCAGTGGGACTGACTGATGATAATGGGGCTCTTTTTTTCAGTTTTTGTGAAAGGGGACACTTAAATGTTTTCTCTTCAGTATCTGTAGACTTTATGCTACAAACTATTCATATTAAGAGACCATCTTATTTGTTTTGTATCCATAGAAACTATTTGTGGTAGAAAGTGATGACATTGCAGAAACCCAATTGTTGCCATCTAGCCAAAGTTCATCACCTCAGAGAACAGTCAACAATTCACCTTCCTTATCATCAGAGTTAACTAATGCTGTGTGCATCATTTGCCGAACTCTACCAGTTACCAGAGCCTTCCTCCCCTGTAGACATGCATGTGCATGTGGATTGTGCTTTCAACAGCTTAGCTATTGTCCCATGTGCCGAGGAATCATTCAATCATATTTTAAGGTGCAGGATGAACCTTTTATTGATGACGCTGAGTCTGATGCCAGCAGTGAACTGAAGCAGATGACCATGGTTGAAATTCTAAGAGGTGTATTCTTTGCAAGCTAGAGAATGCACAAAAGAAATAATTGCATAGTTGTTTTGAATTAAATAAAGAGCTCACTTTTGGTTGTTGTTATGTTGTGAACATTTATTTCATGATTTCCTGTTTCTAGAGATGAAGGTTGTGTACAACCTATAGGTGTGTTTTAATAGATTAAAAAAAGATGCAGTAGGGGGTAAAACCTTCTAAACTGTAGATTGTTAGTTACAGCTACAATTTGCAGCTTCTCTAAACAAGAACTTTACTGAAATTACATCTTGTTTGAGATCTGGGAAGAGGAACAGGTACCTTCAGAGTGGAACGAGGGCTATCTCATCAAGATCCCAAAGAAAGCTGACCTTAGCTCCTTTTCTAACTATCAAGGAATTATGCTTCTGTCTGACTTAATGAAGGTGTTGAATGAATCATCCTGACCAGAATGAAAGATGTAGTGGGCACACAGCTTTGAGACCAGCAGGCTGACTTCAGAAATGAAAGGTCTTGTGTTGACCAGACTGCAGTGCTGCATACCAATGTAGAACAGTTCTTAGATGGAATTCCTCTCTATACATTAACTCTGTTGACTACTGAAAGGCTATCAACATTGTAGACATCGAGAATCCCTGGAAACGCCTGCAGCACTACAGCATCCCAGGCAAACTGATAAACATTGTTAGGAACTTGTACAAAGGAATGACTTGCAGAGTTGTCTATGTAGCACAGCTCACCAATGTTTTCAATGTTAAGATGGGACGTTAATAATAATAACAATAATAATAATAATAATAATAATTGTCTTTATTGCCAAAAGATAAAGGTACATTTCTTTTGTTTTTATTCTAGTCACCTATACACTAAATTAAAAAGTCTACTCTAAAAACTAAACTAGTTAAACTACAAATGGATGATATAAATACTGTTTAGAAACTTACATTACATTGTGTTTAAATCACAGTCTATTTACATAAGATGTAATAAATTATTCAGTATTAAGCTTGGGAAGGGCACACTGTTTTTTATGCAGATTATATTATTTTATTCTCCTTGGTGTTGGGTGTTTTTGCTTGCTTTCACCTTTCTTGCTCCTGCTGGCAATTAACAGAACTATGCAGAAAGCCACAAAAACAGAAATAAAAATTGGACTATGTGACTGCGTGATGCAGTCGTAGTCTATACCCACATTTCACCTGTGCTTGCCACAAGAGTCTCCAGTAGCTCAGTGGTTAGAGCATCTGTACTAGATCTCGGAGGGTCGTGGGTTCAAATCCCATCTGGGGCTCGGATTTTTTCCGAGTTCCCATAAAATGCAAAATATCTTTCATTTCAAAAACAGAAGTGGAACGGAAATCCAGTGGATGCATTTAGACAAAGTAGGACAACCTCAACTTTGCAGATGATCTGGGGTACTCGTCCCACATGCAACACCAGATGCAGGAAATGACCACTGATGAGGCAGTCACCTCAGCGCAACTTAGTCTAGGCTCGATTACCAGCCACTGTTCAGGAAATGAGCCCATGCTCCTGTCCTGAGTTGAAAAATCATATTTGCAAAATTTTTCACTCAAACACACTAATACCACATGACTTCTTTGGACTAGTGCTTTGTTGGGCAAACTTAACATGACACCACCCCCTATGTTACCCTCTTATTTTAACCTATCACCACTCCCGTTAGAACCGACACCTCCCTACATCACAGATTATTATTATTATGGGTAATGCCCTTGATGAATGCCTACAATTCACAGGTATGTTCTCTCAAAATGTATATATACCAATATATATTTGTTTATATTTCTCGAAGATATTAGCCCCTGTAAAGCCTTGTTTCCATGTTATCTTAATGGTCTGCAATCGGTCTGTGACATGATTGGTGACATGATTGGCGATCAGCCTCCGTCACTTCGCAGACATGGAAACATTTGTCCCCGGCATCTGTGGCACACGTGTTTTGCAGACCACCACAAACAGTGAGGACAAATGTTCCCGTATGTCTGTGACGTGATGCAGACCAATTGCCGATCATGTTGTCGATCATGTCACAGACTGATCGCAGACCATTAAGATCATATGGAAACCAGACTTGAGAGAAAATGAAGTTTGTGTCACACCTACAACTTGGAAATGTCATATAGCCATTTTGACTTAAAAAGAATCACCTAAAATACTCAGCTAATACTACAGCTTGTACAATTTGCTTGCTTTTATTCAAATCACAAAGTAAGTACATAACTACTTTTCTGACACATTAACCAGTCTGTGTGCTAAAGTAGAGCACCTTTAATTTTTTTATTTTAAAGCCAACTTGCAATAATAATAATGAGGGATTTATATAGTGCTTTACAACAAATAAAGGACCCTTTCCTGCGACACCCTTCAATCTACTGAAACATCTCTTGAAGTTATCACATCTGTAACAACAACTGTAATCACAACTGTATTGATACTTCCCTGATAATGTTTCAGGATCTTTTGTTCTCTGCTGTCAATCAACATATACCACAGATAACAATTAAGCGACGCTCAAGGCCTCCCTGGATTAACAATCAAATTATGAAATTAATTAGGAAAAAGAGGAAACTTTGGAAGCAAGTCAAATCTAATGGATCACCGGAAATATTCTTAAAATTTAAGGAACTGAGGAGGAAAACGAAGAGACTTATTAACACAAGCTATTATAATTATCTTCAATCACTGTCTGGAAAACTTCAGGATAACCCCAAATGTTTCTGGTCTTTTTACTCTGCTAAATCAAAAACTAAGAGAATTCCAGAAACTGTTATCTATGATAATGTTTATTCTACAGATACATCGTCCAAGGTGGAACTTTTTAATAAGTTCTTCCACTCCATTTATTCAAAAGATTCAATGGATGTTAATAGTCTGGCCACTGATGTTGTGAATCCTAACCTGAAAGGATTCATAGCTGATGTTACATTTTTATACAAAGCTCTAAATGGAATAAGTAATATTAATATTGATTCGTATGTTGATTTTTATTCTGATGCTGATCATTATTCATTTAGGAAATATGATTATTTATCTCTTAAAAAGAAATACACAAGAACAAATCTCCTTAAATTTAGTTTTTTTCATAGGATAGTTGACGCCTGGAATCTTTTGCCTTACGATACTCGTAAAGCAGTAAGTGTACATATTTTTAAGAAGGGAGTTAAGAAGTATTTGTTGGATAATATGTCAAATTAGTTATTTATAGACCCTCTTATTAATTAATTTATAGTTTTTGATATATTTATCCCACTTGATCTCTATGTAATGGTTGATTGATTTTTGATTTTTATCTGATTTTAACGAAATGATCTATTATTTTAATCCTGCAAGTTGTAATAGTATAAAATCATTGGTGATCTGTTTGTTATGGGGTCCTGGACTCCTTTACGGATTATCCATATGGCTATTTTTACTATTCTTTTAGTATGTACTATCTCTGTTGCCATTAAATTGTAATAGAACTGATAGAATCAGTTAATACTCTATTTTCCACACAGAAAACGTGGATTCACCTGTTAATCTACCAGGCAGTCACAGTCACTCAACAAGACACCTCCATTGATTTTGAGGCCATTTATCTGCAGATATCCACGCTCAAGAATCTGTAAAGTTATGTACTGCGCAAGTGTAGGCTGATAAAATGTGATAACTGGTCCTTCTGCTAATTTCTCGGCTGGACCGGCAAAATGTCCACATGGGGAGTTAACCTTCAGTCGCTTATTGCCTAATGGCCAGGGTACTCTTGAACGCACTCCGAATCCCTCCGGGACTGGCTCCATGCCAGCTCTGATCTCGAGATTTCTTAATCTGTCCCAGCACTGATCTTGACGATTAACGATCGTCAATGAGGAGATCAGAATCGGTGACGGAAGTTTGATTTCAAGCCATGGGTACTTTTCTTCCACAGAGTGATAGTACAATATGCTACTATCTGAAATAACCCCGTTTACTGCTAACTTTGGTCCCCAGTTGGTTGCATTATTGTAATAAATTGAAGAGCAACGAACCTGAAGAACCAGTTCTTCCTTTGGTACAGACATAAAAATGTTTTTCAGGTGACAGACAATCCACTGTTCCCTCGTCATGATTGTCGCCCTCTGCATCTGCCGACGGGCGACGTTTATAACCATCTTTTGGCTAAAATCGTTAAAACTATTTTTTCGAAGGTGTCTGGCAATAAAAAACACACCCGCTTCAACCAACTGATTTAAACCCTGGGCGTTGCCAAGTTCCATGATGAGGGCGTAATTGGATTCGTCGATGTTGCTGATCATAAAGTTGATACAAATATCTGCCACATCTGGAAGATTGATGAAGTTAGCAAACGTGAGAACATCTTGAACGTTGCTGCCTGTTATGTTCACTTTATGGGTGTACAGACCATCGATGCAAGTTTTGATCACGTCAAGTGGAAAGTCTACAAAAGTTGCTTCGGTGGCTGTTGGGTTCATGCGAAACAGGCCAGCAAAGTACTCGCTTTGAGAGGCAAGAATAAACCGGTGAGCCTGCATTTCTGCGCCAGTTTTGTCTTTGATGGTAAAGTCGTAAAATTGTTCTTCGCCTTCTTTTTCATGGTAGGCTGCTATATTGTAACAAAAGTTTCGAATTTGCTCGACTGTTGTCATAATGTTACAAGCAGGTCCACTTCAGCTTTATGCTGCCAAAAATCTGACCTCCGTCAAATAAATTATGTATGCACAGTATCGGCAGTCCGAGTACGAGTGGCTAGCAAGAAAACGAAAGAAAAATAGCGGGGGACTTGGGAGGAGAGGGGAAAAAGGAAGGCTCTTGTGGTCAGCGGCGTTCACCATTCACCGCTCGATCCCTCTGTGTGGAAATTTAGGGTGTAAATCTTCAATGCTGCTACTTATCCAAACGCAAAATGGATAAATTACAAAACTAGTATCAGCTGGAAAGCCCATAAATAACAAAAAAAAATGCATTGATTAAGCCAATGGCCCATAACTTCTGAAACGTTCCAAATGGAATGGTATGTACCATTTGATTTTCCAGCAAGGATTTCCTGGTTTTCCGTGTAAATGGTAAGGACTTCAGGATTTCCATTTCCCCTCTTCTCGCTAGTGCCCCACCATTTTTCTTTTGTTTTCTTGCTCCCATTCCTTAGGCTTACTGATTCCTAATCTTGTACCCAGATCTCACGGCAGGTGTGAAAATGGGAGATCTGGGTATGAGATTAACTGATCCCTTGTCTTGCTACCAACCTGGAAATGAGGTTAAGCTTACGCAGCTCATTAAAAAAGATGTGGTTGATCACTGACTGCTTAAATTGTTTAGTAATCATTCCCATCTTTCAAAGTGACTTTGAAGATATACTGCTGGACAGTTACAACATGGTTTGGTGTGGGTGCTCACTCGACCATGGGCTCAAAGTGTCCTTTCAATCCCCAAGAATGAGTGCCAACTGCTTAAACTGGTGCTTTCTTGTACATTATGGGCTATTTAGGTTCTTAAACAGCTAGGTTCTTATTTAATTAAGGAAAAAATGTCCATATTTGTAGTCTATTGTTTCTAAAGAATGTGGATAATGATCGAGACTGTCAATCTGAAAAAAATACGAACCCCCTTTTTAGTTCTTTTATTTCTCCAATAAATAGGTATTACAAACTATTTTAGAACAAGGATGTTATAATGCCAGATTACTCAGTCCTGAAGGTAGGGTATTACTGAAGGTTCAAATTATATCATAATATGTAATTATAGTAATAATAATTGGACTGAGTTGAGTACATATAGGAAATTGCACAACCTTCTTGTACAATTCAGGATTAATAGGTACGAGTGATTTTGAAGTTCTCAAAATTGCACAAGCCTTTAGGGGAGTGCAATTTGAGAACTCTCAAAATCACAACTAACTATTAAGCCCGAATTGTACGAGGTCGTGCGATTTTTTATTTTATAGTACATTCAATAATATTACAAACTAATGTGCCATTGTCATGGAAACTTAATTAATAGGTACTCCTACAGAGTACTATTTGGGATTAATTCTACTGCTCTTGACCAATCAGAATTGAGTAATTTTGTTGAGTGCACTATAAAGGGAGTAATTAAGCCAGTAATTTCAAAATCAGATGAGCATGCTGTGCAAGTCTGATTTTGAGACTAAGATTTTGAGAACCTCCTTTGAGTGCAAAAGTCAGTGGTATGTTCCAACAGAAGCATTATGAGAAAGCCATTAAAGCACACATAATTGACACGCGAATGGCGTACGTTTCCAATATTACAGGTATCCAATTACAAAAAGTTGTAATTGGATGCTTGTAATTGGACACCCACCTGATCGTGCGCCAATTATGTGACAATTAGGAGCACGCAGAACCAATCAGAATCAAGAAATTTGTTATAGATACGATTAACACAGAAACTGCACAGCTGTACTGTACTGTATTGTATAATTATTTGCCCATTGCTCCACTAAGGTTAAAATGAATTCTATAAAATAAGAACCCATTTCAAATTTTGGACCAAAACAGGTTCTTATGTAAAAGGGTCTAAATAGATTAATCCTAGCCTAACAAGTTCATAAAATCACCAGGATCACCACTAGGTGTGTTTATTTCTTGGAATATCTTTGTTTTGATTTCTCTGAATATCTTTATCACAAGACTTGAGAAATACTTTTTAGAACTTACTATTACCATTTTCTGTCATGGAGAATCTGGTTTCTCTGTGGTCTCTGGGTCCAGAGAAAGTCATTCTGCATAGTTCTATCATAAACTATGCAGAATTCATGGTACATGTCCAATGCATTTTCACACAGTAGGAACAAAACAAACAATTATTAATACAATTCTGCAAGGGACTACCTGAGGGAATCTCTCTAAATTTGTTCTGCTTTGACATATAGACTGGTAATTGCCCTCAGCAGTGCCAGTCGGTATTAATATATTTTGTGGTCTAAGGCTAGAATTTGATTAATTTCCCATGCCTTTTCATAAAAAGCCCAGAAACACTTAAGTCATAGTAATACAATCCACTAATCCAGGCTTCAAATCACAGAATATAATGTACATTTTCCGTAGTAAGAAAGCTTAGTATGAAACCCAGTTCACCTTTCAATTTAATCTGAGTAAATAATCTACGATGGCCAGGAGATCAATGTCGGCACTGTGATCCAGTAAGACACCTCCATTGATTTTGAGGCCATTTATCTGTAGATATCCACGCTCAAGAATCTGTAAAGTTAAGTACTGAGCAAGCGTAGGCTGATAAAATGTGATAACTGGTCCTTCTGCTGATCTCTCGGCTGGACCGGTAAAATGTCCACATGGGGAGTTAACTTTCAGTTGCTTATTTCCATTGAACCCCTCAGGGACTGGCTCCATGCCAGCTCTGATCTCGAGATTTCTTAATCTGTCCCAGCACTGATCTTGACGATTAACGATAGCCAATGAGGAGATCAGAATCGGTGACGGAAGTTTGATTTCAAGCCATGGGTAATTTTCTTCTTCAGAATGAAAGTACAATATGCCACTGTCTGAAATAATCCCGTTAACTGCTAACTCTGGTCCCCAGTTGGTTGCATTATCTCCATATATTGAAGAGCAACGAGCCTGAAGAACCAGATCTTCCTTTGGTACAGACATAAAAATGTTTTTCAGTTGACAGACAATCCACTGTTCCCTCGTCATGATTGTCGGCCTCTGCATCTGCCAACGGGCGACGTTTATAACCATCTTTTGGCTAAAATCGTTAAAACTAATTTTTCGAAGGTTTCTGGCAATAAAAAACACACCCGCTTCAACCAACTGATTTAAACCCTGGGCGTTGCCAAGTTCCATGATAAGGGCGTAATTGGATTCGTCGATGTTGCTGATCATAAAGTTGATACAAATATCTGCCACATCTGGAAGATTGATGAAGTTGGCAAACGTGAGAACATCTTGAACGTTGCTGCCTGTTATGTTCACTTGATGAGTGTACAGACCATCGATGCAAGTTTTGATCACGTCAAGTGAAAAGTCTACAAAAGTTGCTTCGGTGGCTGTTGGGTTCACGCGAAACAGGCCAGCAAAGTACTCGCTTTGACAGGCAAGAATAAACCGATGAGCCTGCATTTGTGCGCCAGTTTTGTCTTT
>OX419342.1:25671406-25691406 GCA_948470475.1 Galaxea fascicularis | reverse complement strand
TACTAACTATGCAAACAACAAGTGAACGTATTTATACACAGTACAATTCATGAGCAAGTCATTTTACTGCACTTATTTTAAACTTCAACCCATGGGGTCTTGCGTTAATAAGTATACCCTTTCCTGCCTAACGTACCACAGAAAGAAAATTCAATCAACAACAGAATTTTCTTTGAAGGAGAGGGTAGACCCTTGTTGAAATTTTGTACTAATTTGAAAGGCCAAGTAAAAAGGAGGCACAAGGGATGATTCTGCGTTGAAAACTCGCAAGACTGTAAGCATAGGTACACAACGCGAAGATCATCCAGCTTACGAACTTCGGGTTTAGCATCAGGTTACTGAAAAATTCGAGAAAGGGCAGGCGGTTCTTAAGGGGGGAATACAAGGATAGCCAGCATTCACAGAAAAAGAACTTATAAGACTCATTAACTCATTGTGGACTTAAAACGCAAAAACATTACTCAAACCTCTTTTCCACCTGGCCAGGCAGCAAAACACCTCTTAAGAAAACTGATTTTTTTAATCCATACAGAAAGAAACAAAGAAATGGCATTGACTCCTCGCACAGCAAGGTGTCAATGAGCAGAGTTCTACAAGGCTTCAAGCTTGTTACTTCCTAACCTATCTTGAAAATATGTAACTAATTATACCTTTAACCATTGTTTAAATAATACAACATTAGCATAAAGTTAATTCATTTAACAATATCATGAACTTGATAAATGTGAATGAAGCTCTGTTACACAACGTTTCTACAGATCTTTTGTTTTTTTTGGAAGATATGCAGAACATTTCAGTTGGATGTGGATGCTAGGAGAGTTAAGGAGTGCTACTTTTCTTTCATGTTTGATTAAACTGTGATCAAAACACAACAAGAAGGCAGTGACAATGTTGTCAATATCAACAATTTCTTTAACATTGTCAAAACTAAGAAAAAGCTTTCAACATTAAGGCCTAATTTCACACTTTTTTATCCAAAAGACTCCATACTGAACAGTGAACTTCTGCACAAGTAACAGCAAATTAAACTTTGAATTTTTTTTCTATTAAAACCTCAATAAATAATGAGTTGTAGACCAAATTCCTACACCACGATAAACTGAGAGGACAACAGAGAAATTGGCTTGTTTCGAGTCTACAGCAGACATGAACTTCTTTAATCTAGCAAAACACGTAAGGATTCTCAAACAAAGTTGTAAAGATTCATTTTGTTCATAGTCCACTGGCTTCTGTTATGGCATACAAGGATTTGAAGACACAGAACTGAGAGTATAGTGTCTGCAAATAATCAAAACGACAAGTTGGGTAAAGTTCCTGTCGGAAGAAACACCATTTTAGAGTATTTCTAATGCCGTATTTGTAATATCTCAGAATTGAAGATCTCTTGATCTACAACACAAGAATTTGTCATACTTGCATAAACATAAGTGCAGTGTGTAGAAACATAAGTTGGTAAATTGGCTACACTTGACTTTCCAGGTCAATTCAGAATATATAGTTAAGTCTATAATTCATTCATCATAGCATATGACCTGCATTTGACTATTAATATTGACAATGCCAGCATTTTAGGTCTTTGGGCCCTTTAAATACAACCATTTGCAAGAAAATTGTGCTGCTACCTATCACAAAACTAAGAATATCCTGTGGAAAATGTTTCCCACTGTGTAAAAAAAGGTTTATCCATAAGAAACAATACGTCGATTATTCTTGGCAATTTGTACAATCATGAAAATGACAATCAGGGGGAACAAAGATTTGTAGCAGGTGTTTGTAAAACTGTCTTTTAAGGGCTTCTTTGAAGAAACAAACCTTGGTTCGCAACACACAATGTCACTTACTATTTCATCAAATTAATCATTAGGTATTATCATATACATTTTTTCCAAATAAATAACTACTACCCGGTTGCAAGCCAGTGTGCTCCAGTATTGAAATTATACTTTAAAAAGCAACTACCTGAAACATCAGAGAACAATAATTATTTCAACTACAGTACATTGGAAGGTTCCTTTCGATTTGCAAAGTTATCACCTAACTAGTAACCATTTCATAACATTTGACTTTTAACAAAAAGTATAGTGCCACATGAAAATAAGATTCAGTTCTAGCAAGTACACTAACCCGTGAGCTCTTGGCAATCCCAATAATCCATTACATCATTTGCAGATTTCCGAGTTTGGCAAGAGTTTTTCATTGAAGAGAAAAAACAGCACACTGGGATTACTTCCGGTAGGTCAGTCAAGATAAGGACATTTCTGGAGCTACATTAACAAACTACAGTACATGTAAACACCATTCATTTTGGTACTAGGTTTTTATATTCATTAGGACTTGGAAAACAGATTCTATTTCAAAGTGCTAATTTCAAAAGTGGCAAGTTGGAGAACAAAATGCTGTAAAGACATCACAAGTTATAAAACCTTTTAAAGTGTATTTGTGAAGTAAACTGTCTAGATATGGCTAAAATAATTTGCTAGTACAGACACCTCAACAGTTACCAGTTCATTTACAGATTAAGAAATACAATAAGAAAACTGATACAAAACTATCACAGTTACAAAAGTCGTGGCATCAACATTTTGTCTTGCTTTTAAATAGCACCAAACAGATAGTAACTGCAAACTATGAGCTATTATAAGAACCACTGAAAAGCAAAACATTATGCGTCGCCTCTACGATTTGAACAAAACAAAAAAAGCAAAAATAAAAGCCAGTAGTTCATAAGTTGTAACTGCTTGGCTGACATACAAAATATAAACAGAAAACACAAAATAACAGTGAACAGCAAAGCTGAAGATATCTCAAAGCTCCAGCGAAATACAATAATCGAGTCTGTTAGTGTTTGAAAATCTGAGCATTTATGGTACGAGTACACACTTCCTTTAAAAAATGGGAAATCTTAAGTGTCACTGCTTAAGAAGTGACTAATTCTTTGTCAGATGGTATGAAAATGTATTAACCTTAATAAATTCAGGATGCTGATTTATGCTGTGATTTAGTAAGTAACAAAAAAAAAACGTATGGCGCATTATTTTAAGTATAAAAAAAGGTGAGTGATAGCAATACGAAAAGTCGGAGTTTCAAAAAACATGTGCGCGCGTCGGGATAAAAAGAAGCATATAATTTTCTTCTTTTGTCTTGCAATATACTCTCACGAATTTGCATTAAAAAACCTTTGTATTTTTAATTTTATCCCGACGCGCGCAAGTGTTTTTTGAAACTCCGACTTCTCGTATACTGTACTGAAGCACAATTTAATACGTTTAACACAATTTTCTTGAGTTCATGGGTAATTGAACTCAGACTTTTGATGAAAATTTTATCAAAATGATTTTCAATGCCCAACTTCATGCAAATTAATGCTAAATTTTATGCCCAGATTTAATAGTGTGGGATGCATAACTTGAAGTGTCTATAGCCAGGGCTCCAAAAAGGAATTTTCAACAACTGATGTGTTGAGCAAACTGAAAATAAAGCAATGCCTTGAAAACACAACGAAAACAAATTCATAAGAGACACCACTGGTATTCAACTTGCACAAGCACAAGCATAAGCACTTAACACAAAACACAAAAATTCAAACTTGAATATTCTACATGTACACAGCTACATCTCACCACAATCTAATTTTCCGCTAAAACTGAAAACCAACATATTAACTAGCTTCCACAGGATAACAATCTTTTGTTACAAGGAACACTTACAACAACAATCTCCAAGCCATTTAGCCGCCATAAGCCTAGTTTGGTATGACGTAGTACATGTACAGAACATCTACCCTCTAAGAGGTTTTAAACATCAAGTTGACACAATTATGTTATGGTCTGTGTGTATTATCCTTTTAGGCATCGCCTCTGCTGTTAGGACAAACCCTTGGTTTGGTCAAACCATTAACCATGAACAGTAAACTATAATATTCAGCAACTGTGTTACTTATGTTACGTTTACTATCTCAAGAGCTTCCCCACCAGTAATGCAGTAAATTATTTATAATCAAATGAACGTTCCGTGGAATCTGCAAGATAATGAAAGTCAAATACAATTATTATCTCACCACCATCACAACAACAAATAGTGTCAAAGATTATTTTTTATTTGGTTGAGTTTTGCTGCTCTGCGCAAAACACTGTTTGCCTCCACTACACACTTGTTGGGAGATAAATGGCTTTTTGTATCTGACAAGAGGAAAATTGACTTTCCTTTTAAATGGAGTTCCTGGTATTGACTTTCAGATCAATGTTAAAGGGGCTATGTCACGAACGATTTTGTCGTTTTGGATCAATTCTTTCCAAAAACCGTTACTTATTTATACAAACAATGTTCCTGATAAACTATGAGGTGGATATCAAGTTAATTTTATCAAAGAGAGCAACCCATAAGGTTTTTGGTGTTTTTTGTCAAGATAGCATCAAAACTTGAAAACGTTGGCCCAACCTTTTCAAGTTTCAATCCATTTCCATCCTTGCCGCATTGGTAGCATCAGATGACATGAAACAGTTTTAGTGTCATAACAGTCTCAAATAACAAAACTAGACCATTATTTTTGGATCTCAATTGACCGCAAGACATATTTTGAGCTTTAAAAAGATGCTAAAATAGCGTGACATAGCCCCTTTAACTTGTTTCATTCTGTTCAGTCCTATCTTTCAATCAAATCACCTTTCATAGTTGTTTTTGTTTTTGTTTATTGTTTGTTTGATTTTTTTCTTTTTTTGTCAGTGATAAAAATTTAATATAAACTGTGTTTGCTCGCTAGATGTGCTCTTACAGCAAATGCTGTGAATAAAATATTGTTTAAATAAAAAAATAGCAATAGACAATAATTCATATTAATGTATAACTGCACACGGAAAAACGTCTCAAACATTGGGTTGTGTGGAACGATAAAAACACGGAAAAAAGGAGAAAAAATATCTGTGCCATTGCTTCGGTTCACGGATGTGATTGGTTAGTTCTGGAAAAATGTCAAAAAATAACTACAAACTAAGTGAAAATAAAGCCATAGCATTTGTGGTTCGAGTGTCCGCAACGTAATACCACTATCATTTCTTAAATTTATATTCCAGTCTTTTCATTAATTTCACATTATGGATTAATATTTGATTAATATTACAATGTCATTAAATTTGTTCTCCAATTATTTGTGTAATCACTAGCAGATGGCAAGCATTCTTGTAGTAAAGCATGCAGCTGGAAAGAAAGGTTGAGTTGCAATACATCATTGCTCAACACTCACCAGAAAGAGCATGTTCTGTGACACTAAGACACAGAGACTCAAGGCCATCATCAATGTTCTCCACATCAGCTGAAACTGTACAAAATAATAGTAATAACAGTTATGACTGCTAAGCTCAGGCAGGGCTTTCAATCAACATGGCCATTTTAAGAGTTATATTTCAAGTATTTGTTGACCAACATGGCCAAGTAGCCAGTGACTCAATGACTCACAGTCACTGGAGCTCTGACAGTGGCCAGCATCAATTGAATGGCTGAGAGCATAACCAACCTATGTCGAATTTTATATCGTTTTTGGATTTTGCCTGAATTGTAATTGGACACTCCCCTTGGGGCTTTTCAGGACCAATTTTACATTGTTTTCTTATTGGGTGAGATTGGACGTCAGCTTACATATAAGGTGAATACCGTTAGCACTTTGCTGATTAGCTCTGAGTAAACCAATCAGAACACACGAAAAGTACTATACACTTGTGTGGTACATACTAATCCTGAATAGACCTCGGCTCTCATAAATATGGCAGCTAAACAATATCATTAAGGATGCGTAAAATTCCAAAGAATTTTTTCCAAAATGAGGCAAGTAGGTCTGATTAACATGCATACAAAAGAATAATAAATAGGCAGCCATTTATGGAAATCATCTATGGGACAATGGAAGTGCAAACTTGGTTGGTTGGTAACATTTGTCGAGTAGGTTAAGTCATCCTGGAAAATCTGAAGTCCCCCCAAGAAAAGATTTCATTAGTAAATAAAGGCATACATACGCTGCTGTGGAAGCACGACGCTCGTCTGTTGAGTTGGTTTAACAGGAAGGGACTTTGTTCTGCCAACAATGGCATGGGCCCTCACCTATGGAAAAATGTGTCTTAACTTCTCAGTAACATCTCCTATGCAGTTAGGGTTCCAAGTAAGCTTTTAAGGCAGACTTTTAACATGGAATTCTAACACAAATTCCCATAGAGTTCTAAAGTGATGACGTCGCAAAAATAACATTTTTGAAATTATGGGATGTGATGCCATATTGAGCATCCTAAAAGATACCCTCATCTCAAAAATTAGCTCTGAATTGCAATTCCCAGTACAGATATAAAAGTTTGATGGTATCTTATACAAACCCTTCAAAATTTGTTTCAGTTCCTTCAGTTTAGAACTGACTCAAAATTACAGAGATTTATATAGGGCAGTATCAAATTTTAATCCTTTATGTTTTGGCTGGGATTACAATTAAGTGCTAATTTTTGGCAAGGACCCTTATTTCAGGATGCTCTATTTAAATATGGTGCTGAATCCCATAATTTCACAAATTAAATTTTTTGTGACGTCACACTTTTGAACTGTATTGCTCCTAAATAAATTATAAAGACATTTGACATTTGATCATTTCTGTTATTCTCATAACCTGTGTGTTGGCTGAAATGGTAACACTGTAAAGAGAAAGTAGACTCTGGTCACCATCAGGGCTTAAAAGGTTCATGGCCTAACTCCCATGAGTCCTGGGCCCGGTTGTTCGAAAGCCGATTAACATAATCCAGGATTAGCATAAACTTTGATTGCAGTTTTCAACTATTGGATGAAAGAGGTTTTCGCTACTTTTTGTTTTTCAGGATTGACTTCCTCTAATCTAAAATTTTGCAGAATATCGGCATTGAACAACATTTGGGGACAGAGAAATAAGCTCCTTGATTAATTTTTAATCCTGGATTAGCGTTAATCAGCTTTCGAACAACTGGGCCCTGGCCTGTAGCTCAGAAGTTAGAGAATAAAAGTAGTACTCAAGTCACAGGTTTAACATCCACTGGGAGAACTGGCAATTATTTTCCAAGTATACATGAGACAGTGCAGAAGAAACCTTCTCAATTTTTATGGACAACATAAAACTAACCAGTCTTGGTTTAGAGTGCATCTGTGCCTCAGCACTGTTGCTGCTTCGAAGCTGGCCAGCAGGATTCTTGGCAGTATTCCGAGGAGAGCCTCTGTGACGTTTGTTGATTCCCCCTGAACCTGCAGGAGGTCCTCCACACCCACCAACTGATTCCCCTGAATTATGTCCCATGTTGTACCACCTGAAATTATTAATACACCTAGAGGTACACATGTGTAGAAAAGCACAAGGTAGAGCCTTTCTGATTTGTTAGATGTTCTAATTTGTTAGGCAATACTACCCTGTGAATCTCTTGAAATTATTAATTTACTGGAAAAAAGCCTTTACAAAGCATCGCAGAGCCACAAAAGGTGACTTAGTGCTACACCACAGACATACTCAACAAACCAGGTTCCCACAGGCCAACCAGACCACAAGCAGCTTCTTACCCTCTTTGACGGTTTTCGTGTGATGGCCGTCGCTGTCTTACAAGTCTTTGGCATTCCTGTTTCCATGACTGAATTCTTCCTTTATGTGTTGGAGTGAATGCCTGCAGTAGTTATAGCAGATTCAGATTTAGAACATTTTACATTTCAAATAAATAATAATTTATTACTTATTAGGTACAATTCTCAAATCAAACCAAACGTTGGTTCTTTCGTCTTGGGAGCAGAGTAGAGAACCATGCAAAAAAACTCAGCCCACTTATGGATGGGTATTGGGAGCAGGGTGTGGCATCATGGGGTGGAGAGTTAAAAAGTTTGATTGGGGTGACGCCGAGTCTGGGAATTGAACTTGGGACACATTGTAGGAAGGCGAGTGCTCTCACCACAACCAACCAACCCTGTTCCCCACCACCACCCACCACTGCTGAAATAATTTACTAAATTCTCGCCTGCAACATTACCTCAAGTGTAAGAACTCTATCCAACAGCTGAAGGTATGTGTTACAATGCTCTTCGTCAGCCCTTGACACAAGAATCTGGGTGCATGCTGGTGAAAAATTAACAAACATCAGGCATAATAAGAATAAAGGAATTTCTGGAATCACATAGCTTTAATTTCAGCACATTCTCACCTTTACCCAAAACTCTTGTAATTCGAGAAGCCAGATCATCTGGGTGTGGAGGTATGGTAGAGGGTGGTTGTTCTGCTGTTAGTGTGGATGGGTATTGGGGGCAGGGTGTGGCATCATGGGGTGGAGAGTTAAAAGGTTTGATTGGGGTGATAATGATTTCTCTCAATCCACTCAGAACCCCTTGCAGTTTACCAGGTTCAAGGACTTCCTGGAATAAAAAGACAAGTAACAGTTTGGGTCTTTTTACTAACCTGTTTAAGAAACTGAAGATCATTAAAACTAGTACATGTAGTTATTAATTTTAATCAGTAAACATGTGAGATCACAGAAATAACACTGATGGGACATATACTTCAATCTGTGATGTTGAAATCATTAATCACATACAAATGCTGTATATGAGATGATTTAAGTATGACTTACTGACATCGATGGCATTGATTAAAACAGTCAGGTTGCTGGTTATCACGATAAAATGATTACATTTTCCTGAGCATTCATGTCAGAGTTGTTGGCACTAATACCCACAAAAGAAGACAAAACAGCCTACATCTTCTTCACAACCAACATTACCTATGCCAGCAACAAATCTGGAACACTGGGTTTGTTTTGTAGCTACTTTCAATCATAGCCCTCCTTCAAATAAACACTTTGCTATTCTAATTACCTTTTCTAAACGAGACAATGTCTCCCCTCTGTCTGATAGCTTTTTAATACTCAACAAAATCTTGTTCCTTGCTCCTCTAGTGATACCCTGTTGAGGGACAAAAACTGTTTAAAAAACATGGAGTAAACACTATTTGTTTCACCACAATGTTCTGTGTCACTTGTCTGGAACTCATGTGTGCCTTTTAAATACTTGTATTTCTCCAAGCTTGCTGTTTTCATTTTCTATTAATGTGACTCAATAACTCATACATACCTTGCTCTCTAAGTACTCCTCGTTCAGCCCAAGCATCTCTTCATAAGAGAGTTGAGAAAACAAGCTGCCATATTTGTGCAATCTCAAATTTTTCAACCATGAGCCCACATCTACAAAATAAAAACGGTGAAACCGATAGCACAGCTTACTACATGCGACAACACTCTGTGAGTTTTCAAAATAAAGATTCCCAAGCAAACCAATCTGTTTGTATTTCATACATTTCCCTACATGTGCCTAATCTGCAAAGCTGACAATACATTTTAAGCATACAGCACGGCTGTCACTAATCTTTGAAGCAGGTGGGGATATACAAAAAAATAGCCGGTGATTCGAGTTGCTGTAGTGAAGTTAACATGCTGGTTTTATATCGAAGTAGCCGGGGATATACCTCAAAATACAAGGGGAAAATCCCTGGCCCCCGGCCCTTAATGACAGCCCTGATACAGGGATATGCCAAGCTATTTATTGTAGAGTCAGTATGCCACCTTTCTAATAATCAGAGTTTCTCGGGATATGACTTGCCTGCATAGCAAGCATTCCCGTGCGAGCCGAACGAAATATGGGGCTGCGAGAATGAGTTTTCGTATTCAGGACGCGCGGGAAATGGGGAGAGCAAAAAAGACGAAGGAGGGGGTGGGGGAGGGGAAAAAAGGGAACGCTTGCCCGCGAACCCCTCAATTCTGAAAAACGCCCACCGACTTTCACGGTTGATTTCACTCATTGATTGACAGTTTGTCAATGCGTAAACCAATTATAAATTACCGGATGTAAAATTTTGCTTCCTTCAAAAACAAAATACTCCATGTGCGTGAGTTGTCAAACTCGGGAAAATTTGCGATGTCGAAGGCCTGGGAGATCGACACTCCAAGCGAACGCTGCAGAATTTGTCGGTGTTCTTTCAAAGTTAAATTCGGAACAGCATCTCAACCTGGTAAACCTGGTTATATTTCGTCAGAAAATCTTTTCAAAGCATCAAAACGAAAAGATACATGAGGAGAAATCCTTGCCGATACTTGCAGAGCGGTTGGATTCGAAGTTGTGGAAGACAACGAACTATTTTCAGACCGTGTATGTAATCCTTGCGCTCGCAAAATACGGAATTTGGGAACACTATACGAGCTCGTACTGAGTTCAATAGGCAGTGAGGCTGCTGCTTGCAAAACTCCACCAACGCAGAGGATAAACGCATCCAAACGGCTGCTCGAAACGCCGCCGGGCAGCAGTCCACTGGCATAAACAAAACGAGGAAAATACTATAACCACGGTTACAGGGCGGAGTGAAACGATGACAAAGACAGCCGTAATTAGAGCGGATTTGAGCGCTCAACTTTACGTGTTGCATAGCTCTCTAAGAAGCTACAACACTAAAGAAAGGATAAAGAGACGAACAGTCGCAAAAGAAACACAACGTCTTGCTACAAAACCAAATAACCGGGCCCGGTAATATACAAACACTGCAAGTTAAAGATGATCATCTTACGCGGCTCAAAATATTTCTATCCTTGATAACAAGAGAGAGTCTGTTCTTTCACTGAACGCACTGAAACGAGCCGAACCAAAGCTAGACAAAATGCTTCAGATGGCATATAAAGGACCACAGTCGCTAAACAGAAGCAACCAAGGTCAAAACAAACAGGCGATAAATGCAGAATTTAAACCCAGAAATGACCTTTGGTATCAAAATACATTACATGCGACATTTAAGCACATGGCTGTTTCAATCACCATCACCATCATGCTATCCTCTAAACCACCGTGTTGCCCCACTTAAAACAAGCAAGAAGCTAAATCGGTCAAAAGAACCAAGATAGAAGCGGCAAACGCGCGAACAGGAGTCGTGTAGGCCTTCCAACCCCAAAATAAATAATGTTGAACTGCCCTTGGTGAATATCGTCCAAGCAGTTAAGTTTTTCATTTAAATAGCACGCCGTCATTCCCATAGAATTCACTTCTACCACTTGATCTCGAATAATGCTTTGCAACGGAGAAATAACAATGACGCTAGAGGAGCCAGTTCCTCCTTGCCGTTTCCTTCGCACTCCGCACATCATGACAAACAACTGAAAAATTAAACTCTTGCCGAATCCAGTCGGACGTATAGCCATTACATCTTTGCCGTTAAAATATGACGCATTGCACTTTCTTGCTCCTTTTTCAACGAAAAAGTCATCCCGGTTTCGTTGAGCTTCAATAACACTTCGCTCAAACACGATTCGAAATCAACCACATGTTCCGCCATTTCGATCTTTTTTGATCCCAAGTTTATTTAATGGTTTAGCGTAACAATAATGACACCTCCATGTCCAACCTATCAATCAAATAAACCACGCCGCACCAATCAGATGCCCCGTTCGTGGGCGAACGGGTTTTTCAGAATTGAGGGGTTCGCGGGCAAGCGTTCCCTTTTTTCCCCTCCCCCACCCCCCTCCCTCGTCTTTTTTGCTCTCGCCCCATTTCCGCGCGTCCTGAATGCGAAAACTCCTTATCGCGGCCCTATCTTCGTTCGGCTCGTACGGGAACGCTTGCTACGCAGGCAAGGATATGACCAAATTACCTGAGAAATGTCCTAGCTCAGTTCAGTTCAGTTCATTTATTTCACAAAAAGCAATTACATGCCCCAACCCTTAATGACACCCATACATTTTCAAACTCACTTTTAAGTGACAGCTGGTTATCTTAAAATGAAGTTTTAACCCTTGATGACAGAAAAGGCTTTCAGAGACGTTTGCCAAGCCTTAGCCTCGTCCATTACCCAGAGCTGTGATTAGTTTTTTAAGTAGGTGGGGAACTTGAAAATCTATTTCATAACTCACTAACCTTTCATTCCTGGACGTGCATCTTCGTTGAAACTACTGCCCCTCTGCCTGCTGCCATTTTCATCAAATTCACTTTCCAGTGATGACTGTGGTGAAAGTGAGTGATTTATTCTGTGAGGATCCACTGGAAACGACTGGGACCTGCCCGGACGAATCTCAACTTCATTGCTTTCTGCGAAATCCTCCAAAATAGAGTCATGGATTTCAACAGGTGGGGGAGGTGTAAGCGAGTTTGACCTGCTTTTTCTCGTAGATGATGAAACTGAAAGATGAGAAGATGGCATTGGAGGTGATTCAAATGACCCACCAATGCCAGAGTCCACGTGAACAAGTTGCTGGTTGCGCCAACCATTCATCCTTCCACGCATATAATTTTGTCTTACAAGGTTCTCACAACCTGTGTTAGGTAACACATCAGAGTTTTCCGATATAAACGAGTTAGTGGCTTGTTGCCTTTCTTGCACACCAAGACTCTTGTCGAGTTGGCTCAGCCAATGGTGAAGTGCATTTCGCTCCTGAGGAGGGAAGGCTGGATGCACTACCGCAAGTGACAGGAGTTGGCGGCATTCTTCTTGGTGAACAGAATGCTCCATAGTGTGTTGAAGAATTTTAGGCAATAAATGAAGGTACTCATATCTTGCCTCATCATTTCGTGGATTGAGGAGTGGCAGATGCATCAGGAGCTGTTTAACAGCGACGTCTTTACTTTCACGTAACAAACTATTCAAGAATTCTGTAAAGAGATATCAACAAAACTGTCACACAATGCTTCAAATTCTATAATTATTGTGCAAACAAATTATTTGTACTAATTTAGCAAGTCTTGCATAATGTCTTCAAGGATTTACCTTTTAATATCTGAATTTCAATTAAACAAATATTACAATGTCTGCAGAACACCAACACCACTAATCACTTACTAATTACCACTTTCAGTGTGATCAATTCACTGAATATTTCACAATGACTGAACAAATTTTAAATAATTACTAGAAACTAGACTTGTCAGTGAAATGCATTTACATGCACTAATCCATGTGGCCACTTCAAACATTTACACCTTTCATATTTAACCACATGGTTTTAAAGAAAAATGCAAAACATAATCAAACAACAGAATTAAGGGAATGAAAGCAGTGTCTGGTGAAAACAAAAACAAAGCAGCCCTGAAGTCCACACAGACAATTTACCACCAGAAAACAATAGAAATGAAGGCAGACTGTGCATACATGAATAAATTACTTGTACCAGAATCTTTTGTTATCTTTCAGTCTTAAACAATCTAGAGAAAATTAATCAAGTCTCTTCACCACCATGAAAAAAGATGATACAGCTGACAAAATGAACAGTTTAATTTCAGGGGACCACCAACCTGTAAAAATGTAAATCAAGATAAATTCAAATCCTGTATCTTTCTCTTGACCAGACAACAAAATATTTTAATTTACAACACAGACAAATGCAAAGTGAAAATTTACTTCCTGAAACAAAAACAATTCTCAGAAAAAAGTAACTGGTAATTGGAAGTTTATTTACTTAGTACAAAGGATTTTTTTTGGCTCAGAGAACAAGAAGGAATTTTCTGGACACAACAGAAAAGAAAAATTTGTTTTGGCTCTTAAAATATTCCCTCAGGAAATCACACCATAGCAATTCCACCGTTGTGGAAAACATTTTGTTCAAAACAAACAAAACTGAATGTTGAATGGCAGATATCATTACTTTCAACTGGTGGGCAATTACACTGAGGACATTTCAAGGACTTTCCAGGACCCTGCTTGAAAAATTCAAGGACGTCTCAAAATGAGAGCATGAAAACACGTGCAGGGCATAGACATGTGCAGTGCACTCTTGGTTTAATGTACATGTGTGCAAGGGTAATGAGACAGAACTGAGAATGAAAAAAACCTGTTTACACATTTCATAGGCATAGCAAGACATCTCCATGCTGTTTGTATGAACATTTGCACTCACTTCCCTAAACCTTAGGGCATGCAAAAGTGTTGATATTTAAAGATCTTGTTCCGCAAAAAATGAACCAAAAACCAACTTCAAGTACTTTCAAGGCCTTGAAATCATACTCCTAAACTCAAGGGTATTCAAGACACGTACAAACCCTGTGATGTGCCTGTGGCAAACCAGCATAGCTATGTTTACAGCCAACCAATTCGCTTGGTGCCTGGACCTTAAGCAGGGGTTTCAATAGAAGCCGGCAACGGGCAAATTTCGCCGGCTACTTCCCCAATCGTCGCCGCCTACTTTCCAGCAGAACAAAATGTATCCCTCACTTGGTACAGCCGACACAGCAACCTACTCTAGTCGGCCTTGCCGCCTACTTAAAAACTTAGTGAAACCCCCGCTTAAGGAAACCTCCCAGGTTGATATGGCGAATTGGCCCCTGTGATGTACTGTAAAATATAATTTTGTAATTAATTTTATTTACCCACAGAACACCGAAGACGTCAACAGAACTCGTTCAAAGATGTGTGTGCATTCCAGATTGAATTGGAATTTGGAAATGTTGATTTTTGAGGAGAGGGGAAAACCAGAGTACCCAGAGAAAAACCTCTCGGAGCAGAGAAGAGAACCAACAACAAACTGAACCCACATATGGCACCAAGGCTGGGAATAAGAATCCAGGCCACATTGGTGGGAGGCAAGTGCTCTCACCACTGTGCCATCCCTGCTTCCCACATGATGAGATTTCAGAGCAAATGTTTAAAGTCTTCGCTCTTTGTTAGTCTATCTAAGGGTCACTCCCAGCATTGCACTACTGGTGACAATGTATACACCCAGAGGAAAATGTACAATACCCAGTAAAGCACTAACAAGCTTAGATTATGAACAGACCATTAGTAAAATAATGGAGGAGAGAGGGGGGATTTTCAGTTTTCATGTTTTTTTTTTCGCTCATTGCTTATGGAGGTTTTTTTTTTGCAAGTGCATGACTTTTCTTTGCCTTCTCCTTTGAATGTCACCCAGCCAACAGATGCACAAAACCACTGAAGAGGTAGCCATGACCCATTCAACACAGCTCTGGGAAGACATGATGAGCCCCCAGCCTCCACCCAACCCAGAGATATGAAAGACTGCTACTTAATTTCACTGGTGTAACATCACTGCTTGCTGGCTCAATCATGTGAAATGAGAGATGCTGAGCAAAACACAATTTTTTTTTTGAGACTTTGATTTCCTCATATGTCTGGTGCTCTACCAGCTTAACCCTTGAATTCTCGTTTCTCGCCCATACAAATTTCTTATAGAAGTCACGGGGAGAAGTTGTCAAAATTTTACACAAATTCATCTCGTCCGATACCATCCTAAATTCTCATGACCACTCTGTTTTGTAAGGTATTGAAATTAAAAGAAGAATATATTGTAATGATCACTCTTGGGGTTTAAAGGGTTTACTAACTAAGTGGTAGTTTCAACAATAATTTGTACAACACCTATCTCAACCAACACAACACAACACAACTACAACAAGGGTGTTTGGCACCCAATGTATATTCACAACAGAGCATACGTGCAAAGACAAATTATGCAAGTAAGCGCTACGATCAAAACGAAGGCCCAATCATCAAGACTGTTTACTGTTAGTTTATTTTGACAAATTGCTGCTACTGTTCCACAAGCAATGCTGCTGTATGGTTGCTTGGTATTATGATCCAAGAGACAGCCACTGGCACAAAGCAATCACTCCATGATGAATAACATCTCTTGAATTGCAAATACATTGTTGCTTTTATTACACTAAACACTAAAATTTTAATGAATTTTCAAAAAAAGACACCTGATTCAGTCAAATATGGATGAATGATACACAGCTTTAACAATCAGGTATGAATAGATGGAACAAAGGTCAATAGACAGTTGGAAAAATTACATGAAAGATTTACAGACAAGAAGAAAACATCTGGTAATGTCACATTTATGGCACCAACCAGCAAACAAATTAAATTGTACAGCATACAGAAGTTGTCATTTATTGAAAGGTAAAGAAACCGAGGAATATGACACTACCATGAGAAAAACTAATGTCTGTGATAAATTCATGACACACAAGAAAGGTTAGGATTAGGTTTTATGCTTGTGATTAGGGAAACGTTTAGTGGTAAGTGCACACTACAAAACATGACCAAAATGTCAATCCTTATTTCTTGTTTTCATGATATCAAGAAGGAAACACGAAAACCACAAAGAAAGGACTTGTTGAGCAAGACAATGACACTGCACATGTTTCTATTATGGTTTGAGCATTCAGGTCTTTAGAGAAAAACCCAGAAAATAACCATTCAAGGAGAAAGCTCTAGAGTGGTGCTTTTTCTGCAGTGCTATCCAGCAAGGTCTTTGATACAGAGGTTCTACTACAGACCAAACAATGAGAGTAACCAATAAAATGTAAGCTACTGAGCAAGGCTCTATGTGACACCATTTAACATACTTTGCAAGGTGCTTTTTTTACCTCTTGAAACTGCTGACATCATCATGAAGAGGGACTATAAAAGAATAACTGAGGCAGGGCTTTCTTGGTGATTGAATTTATCATTGTGAAAGTAAAACCTTTTTTTTCGGGCACTCCAAAGAGGCTCTCTACAAGGAGATATGGAAAGAGTTTTTGAGGGGAATCCTGGTCTAGGTGTACATAACCGATGAATTTTATTTAACAGAACATTAGGGAAAGATTTCTACACAGCTCCCCCCATTGATTATTCATGCATCACTTTCATACTAACCCTGTTCCTACCACGAATGGTGTTTAAGTCACAAAATCAATGTATAATACCATTAATGTTGCAAGATGTATGGAAATCTTGCCAACATTTGCTCTGAAAGACCTCGAATCTGGCAATAAAGGATATTGCATTTTTACCCCCCTGGGCAGTGCTGGAAGGGGTATTTGAACACACTAGTTGTCAAATGTTTGAATGCTCAAGGCGGTACACCCAGGGGGGGAGGGGGGGAGGGGGGTAGAATTATAAATTGATCGGCAAATTAAGTTGTACTTTTACTCCTTCTGGACAAGTGGTTGCAAAACTGGATGAAATCCTTGAGTACGAGTACGAGTATGAGTATGAGTATGAGTATTCAAAGGAGAGACACCAATGGTAACACTCATTGGTTTTTAAGTGCTTACATAACGAAAGTTGCCATTTTTTTGGAATTTGATTCTTACTAGTAAACAATGATTCACTAATACATGTCTGGGATTCAGACTTGTTTCTCCTTGCTTTTTTATTTAAAAATTTAAAACATTCAATCTCCTAAACATATGAAAACAAAAAAACTGTCACAGCTTAACAGTAGGTAATTTGACACTTCAACTGGTGCATGATGTAATTATTATTTTTAATTTATATTAACACGATCAAGCATGCTGCTGTTCCTGGAGTTTTAAAATTTGTTTATAAATTAGTACTAATTCTAACAAGTTTTTTAAAGTATATGTGGGCTGCACATACAATCTAATACGAAATATTGTATGTCTCCATAACTAATATTTTTGTCGAGTTTCCATTCTTATTTATCGCAATGATATGCCTTCGGAAACAGAAATGAAACAAGCCAGGATCGACTTTACCAAAATTTGGTATATGATCTTCACTATGTTAAAAAGTGTTATCTGAAATGAATGGCAGACACTGGTGTTTATTTTGCTGAAGCGAAAGGCGAATAAAAGAACTTGAAAAAGTAATTGTTCGGAACTCGACCTCAAAAATTTAATTCCTTTTCTTTCTGAAATGGCAACGGAAATACAACACCCTGAGTAAAATGAAATTCTGACGTTTCAAAAACATCGAGAAATTACGATTCGAACACAGGTTATTCTTTTGATTCAGCTCAAAGAGGCGCCTGAAAAGGAAAGCTTTGTATTTTGTAAATGTACGTCAATTACAAAGGGTGATTTTCTTCTCGCCTTCACAATGCTTCTCGTTTATCAACAGATCATCACAAGAACGCTGGAAACGCAGAAATTCGAACGGTAGTAAACAAACCAAGAATAAACGCACGTGCAAGCTACACACTTAAGGATAACTTACCTTTATCATTTGCACGGCTTTGCATCACCTGAACCTCAAAAGAATCCTCTCGAAATGTGTGTTCCAGTATCAAAGACAAAAATCGCGCTTGAATGGTGGAAATTCGCTTCAGTAAGGTGTACAACGCTATGGTTTGTTCACACTCGTTCCAGTTGCCAAACCATTCAACCAAGGTTTTCACTTGGTCCCGAAAAAGAGCGTGATGGGCCGGTTTCATGTCGCTCGCTAAGGAAAAACCCTGGAAATCGAACAAAAAATGGATTAGTTTTGCCAAGAAGCACGTGGACTGAATTCTACAAGGTCTCGTACACTTACATGAAAGCAAATTGGGAAAAAAAATCTTCCCAATATTTCTTTCAGTGAACCTCACACAACACGTGCTTCGTTGTTTTGTACCTAGACGAGCGTATATTCATCAATTATAAATCCCCTCTGTGTTAGCGCTGTTGAATGCCCTTGTATGAACACTGCGCGAGTTCGTACAATTCCGTGCGAATTTGCATATGTCCCTCAAGCAAAAGAAGCACTTTTTTAACACAAACAGACACCAGTCAGCCGAATTTTAAACAACTCTTGTTTTTTTTTCTCCACGTAGCCACGGCGGAGAGCGAGTACAAGTTTATTTTCGCTGTAATGCAAAGCGCTGACAGTGAAGAAAGACGCAAGTTGCAAGTGGCTGCAGACTCCAAGCTTTCCCAAAACGTCTGTTTGAAGTAAAACATAAAGAAACTTCCACTACACTTCTCTGTGGTTCTTTAATCTTCGACGTTTACCAACCACCTTCGCAATTCTGGAAACAGAATAGCACGGCGGGCCATTTACAGTTGCACCCTTCACACATTCGAAAGTCGCCTTCGAAAGTCCTCTTTGGTATTATAAACAAAGCACATCAACGAGTACACACACAGTTGCACGAACAGCAATCATTTTCACGGTGACAAAACAGCTGATGAGGTGCAAAATAAGTCCTTAGTCTACAGCAGGTCGCCTTTGCTTATCGCGCAGCGACAAAAATTTCAAAATTCTTCGTCTGCACAAATCCCAAAGCTAGCTTCAGCAGTGAAAGGTCATAAATTGCTCACCTTCGACTCAACTTCCTTTGGACTGACGTGTCTGTAAATTTATGCGAATTCGTCGCCATAAACGAGCTCAGAAGCTCACTACACCTTTCCGAGAGCTTCCTCGACAGTTAAGACACCTTCTTATGGCATCTTTTCCAATATCAAGGACAGCAAATTAGCGTAAAAACTTGACGATTTTCACCTTCGAAGACATGCTACTACCTTGCAAATGCTTGAAGCTCGCTTCGCTTTCATATCGAACCGCCTGAGCCAATCACAACAAAAACTATGATGTCATGGCGGAGAAAAGACGTCACGTGACATACAACGCACGACCCACGAGGCAAAACTATTGTGGGTTTCATGGAAGGAAAATTATTCAAAATTATTGCAGACAATGATTAAATTTTGTTCTTGTTTACCGACATCGTCCTGCGGGGGCGCCAAAAAAATACATTTATGACAAATGAGATCTCTCCTCTTTGCAAGCTTCACTTTTTTAATGGCGAATACAAAATTGCAACTCGAAAACAAGTAAATATTTTACAAAACAACCGGGACAACAAATTTTTAAGGAAATTCACACAGCGAAACAATCTTTTTGAAATTAACACAGCAGCTTTCGTTATTTTGACTGATTGATATGAAAAATATTTTTAGTCAGTCGGCCGCATACCACGAGCTTTATTCAACTATAAGCCGTCTCAGAAGATGCCGAGAACCCGCCTCTAATTACTTGACTAAAGTGCCAACGCCTGCTCAAATTATTTCTCAGTTAGTAAGTTCTGCTGGCAGTTCCCAGTGTAGCCTGCAAACAGGCTCTCCATTTGGGTATTCCGAGAGATGGTCGTGTCGAATTGCTCTTTAAATGGCACGCGTAGCTTTTGACCGCGCGCCATTAGAAAGCAAATCTCGGAATAACCCATACGGAGAGCCTGTTTGCAGGCTATTCCCAGTGATCCAACTCAGATTGACGA
>OX419342.1:25631406-25666406 GCA_948470475.1 Galaxea fascicularis | reverse complement strand
ACCCTAAAGGGATACCGCACGGCCATGACATTAACTACAATTTTTTTTTATAAGAACCTTTTTTATAAGGGCGCCGTTGGGGCTGAGATAAGCCAAAATTTTAAGAACATGCTAAGAACATACCCAGGTTGAGAGTCAGTTAAGAGCGTCTTTATTTTGCTCACTTGTTTGTTGTTACGTCGTGAACCTCTGTGTTCAATATTTTTTGTAGAGCCAAATTTACCAAACGTTGGTTAGCGCAACATCTTGTTCGTGGCATCAGAGAAAGCCGCACAAGCAACTTGACGTTTACAGGTCAATTGCACATTAATTTATTAAAATACTGCACCATGTAACTTAAGAAAATCTTAAGAACGTTCTCAGGCTCAAATTTTAGAAAGTCTTCTGGCAATGAACACGTTGAGTGAAAATGGCTATTTCGGGACAGGAACGCTTTCGGGAGAAAAGTTTCCAGTGTCTTGAGGGTCTTATTTTCTTTAGTAATTGGCTGTTGGTCTTCGTTCCCTCGAAAATGAAAGAACACATCGATCTTGGAAAACAACTCGCGGAGTAGTTTCCCGCCTTTATACGTCAGAGTTACGTTTGGCTACACTAGTGAATTGCTTTTGAGGAAAAACGTCTATGAAAAAAGATTGACAATCAGCCACGCACTTTGCACTCTTAGGTGATGAAGGGCCAAGTAGGTTTGGAGCTCCGTTGTGGTGTTCACTTGCTTAGAGAGTCCACTGCGAAACTGTCATCTCAGTTGGATGATTTTGACAGCTCGAAATAGGTGAAAAATGAGCAGGTCTGTAACTGACAGACACTGCCACTTTTGCAGGTAAGTCGCCAGGGGTTTCGTTCAGTGAGGCCAGACAGACGCCGGACGTAACGTCTGTTTGTTTGACATGAACTTAGTCCGGTAGTGAACACAAGAAATAATTCACGGTTTCCTCTGAGTCTGTCGTCCGCTTGTTTAACCTATGAATCCGGTACTTTAAAATGTTGCCGAAAACCCTGAGTCACGCAGAATTTAAACATGTAATTTGTGGAAAGTTGTTTGGCAACTTGGCAGACAAATCGTGACGCCCCCTTGGTAAATTGTGGCTTGTTAGCAAAATAACTTGTGTTTTTAGAGGATGAATGGGAGACTATGATAAAGCATGATGAAAATTCCATTGACATCACGGATAAAAAAAGCTTTAAGGCAAGCATCTCATCGTAGTCTTGAAAAACGTTTTGAATCCATTCATCAGCTTTAAAAAGCCTTGAACTCTTAAGCTGGGCTTCTTATTTTCATCTTCTTATATCTTCATCCCTTAATCAGAAGATTAAGCGTCGTAAGAAGTACTTGTCCGATATGGAGTTCATGCGATTGGTCATACCCTAAGGATCTCGGCGACTCGCTCAAAATTTAAGAATATTCAGATACAGGATAAGAATAATGCAAGGATAATACTGCCAACGTTTGAATGATCACACTTAATCTACTAAATAACGATTTTGTCCACGTATAACAGTTAAAACAACATTGTACAGCCTCCGTGATTTAAAGGATCAAAGTTTAGAAATTTGTCATCAGCGGGTTCAAAACGAGTGATCATCAATCGCAACCCCGGGGAAGCATAACTTACTAGCCTGCATTTGAACGATAAATCACACTACGAATTCCCAAGTTAGCTAAGAGTATAACAACCAGAGACTTTCCTAAGGTGCAAAACATCGTTATTATTTCAGGTGGCGTATTAAGTTAAACTTCCCGCTTTTTGACTTTTATTCAATTTAGTAATAAAAATAGATCTGACCTTTATAAAGTGGATGCCTTCCTCTGGCAAAAATGAGATCAGTTTCTTTTGCCCTACGCTGCACCAGGCGTCGATGTATTCCGATCCTATTTGATTAATATTGGGGCGTGTCTCTTATCAAATCGCTATTAATTCTATTCGTAAACAAACAGGTCCACAACGTCAAAATGATGAGAGTTGCCGAAATATTCAGTGTGGCAAAGCTTCAGTAAAATACTTGAAGTAATGAAAACCATCCTTTCGGCTGAGAAAGCAACTCCGCCAAAGAAGACGAAAACAAAATATATATTGCAAAAGAAAACTGCTAATTGAATGTTTACTTCATAGATCTGGGATTGGGTGGAAGATGAATAAGACATGCTATAGGCAGCACGTGTATTGAGAACCTTTACTCAAAGAAAGTATTGGCTTTAAGGAACGTATAACGTGACATTCTAAAAGGGTACTTGGCTAGAAGCCATGCATGTGCTCCGAAATAGCGTGAGTACGTAAAGTATATGATATAGGCCCGCAGAACGAATTGGGCGCCGCAACGTCTCAGCTACTGAAATTAACCAGCTTGTATCACTTGGAGATTTGGTCTAAATTCGAAATCTTGAGTTGAAACCCCTTAACTATTTGACAAACTTCCTTCAGGCAAAGTGGTTCTTTTGAGTGGCTAAGGGGTGAAATGACAGGAAACTGAGATACTCAGTAAAAGTGCTCTCTTGTGGTGCTGGTGATTTTTGAACAAGACGGTAGATCTGAACTTTGAGTTCGTGGAGGGAAGCGGTTATGTGTGTCTACAGGGCAGTGATTTGCTTCTGTACTGTTGTGGTTTACGGGTGTGAAATCCCAAGAATTCAACGTTCATTCAAAGCTAATAAGCAGGGCTATTCCAAGGAACTGTTTTTTACACTGACTGCGAAGATGGTTCAAAGTCTCCGAAAACTACTTAGGTCTGATCATTAAATGGAAAGGTACTAATTACTGTTATACTGTTCAAAGTGGTTGCATTTTCGAGTCTGAGGATGAAATCTTAATGTGTGGCAATTCCAATGTAATTTTCTAAACAGTAGTTTCCTATGGTGTTGCTTTTAATTCTCTACCTGAAGCAACATTTTGAACTTGAAAATGAATTGGTTGAAAGAATCGTTTACAGTGGATAATTGCGCCAAAGTATCAGCGCCAAATAACTGAACGATGATTACAGTCTCACAAAATTTAGAGATCTCTTTCTTTGAGGCAAATCTTTGAGGAAAGTTTGCGCTCAATTTCTGAACATATTGGCGTCGTTTTTCCGGCCAATACAGTATCACCTAAGGGTCAATCATGCATGCACTAAAGAGAAATGTCGATTGTAAAACCCGGCGGTCTCAATCGGCAAGTATAGCTGTCAATTAAAGCGTCCAACGCCAACGGAGAATAAAATTGCAGGGTTTAGACCAGCAGTGTCAGCCTGCAGAAAAAGGGGAAATTTCACCCCGACCACCACCATCCACCAATTTTAACTCGAAATACCAAGCGATCACTGAAAAACTGTAACGCGAGTGTCAAAACCACACTTTTGTAGACTTCTCTCGAAATGAAAATTCATCTTTCACATTCCTTGTAATTCTGGGGAGCAGGGTTGGCGAAGTGGTGAGAGTGCTCGCCTTCCACCAATGTGTCCCGGGTTCGATTCCCGGGCTCGGCGTCATAAGTGGGCTGAGTTTGTTGGTTCTCTACTCTGCTCCGAGAGGTTTTTCTCCGGGTACTTCGGTTTCCCCCTCCCTCTAAAAGCCAACATTTGATTTGATTTGGTTTCATTTGAGAATTGTAAAGATTTCGAATTGTAAAGGCGCATTATTGTGAGGCGCATTTGAGGCGTATTCATATGCTAATTTGCGCCTAATAAGTAACAAAATTATTATGAATAATAAATTATTATTATTATTATTGCTTTCGTGATTTGGTTTCCGTAATTCCAGACCATATATTTCTGGAAGAAACTTTCAGGTAAAGCGGTATCCAGGAGCTGTTGACGATTTTCATGGTGCCGGTTAACAATTGTTCAATTTTCTCACTGCACTCAATGATTTTCAACTCAATTTATGAAAGTAGGTTTATTGACTTCAATAAAATTGAGCCGAAATTTTTTCTGGTTCTCTGCAACAACGTGAACTAAATGGCCGAGATCAAAATTCTGAGTTTTTTATCCGAATGATTTTTTTCCAGCTTCATTGTTACACGTTAGACCAACAAAACCCAGACAATAGTAAATGGTAAATCAAAATTATCGGAGAGGAGATGGAGTGGAAACTAGTGTAGATCGGCTAAGGCCGAACTTAGTCTCAGCTTTTGAGTGAGTTTGCCTATTTTAGATTGTGCTCTTTTGCAATGAAACGTCTCATTAGATTTATTGTGCCCTAATTTCAAATGCGGGCGTTAATGTACAAATATCGTTGTTTAAGAAAGCTAAACTCTACAATTTCCTTCTAAAATCTCGTAGATAAAATTAGGGAGCCGCTTTATTAATGAATACCGAATGGATCCGTTAATGATCGTTAATGATCTAAATCAATTCAATCTCAAAGCCAACTGCAGAAAGAACAGTTCATCGCTGAGGGTAAAGAGTATAGCATAGCCTCGCGTTTTTTCTTTCCCCATTTTCCGAAAATGTAGCGAACGTAATGAATGACGTATAGCGTATTTTCAAACTTTAAAATTTAATCGACGAAATATCGAACGACTGATTAAATTTGATGGATGAAGCAGCGATTTAAGTCCGCAGTCGTTTCACCGATTTTCATTAAAATTTAATACCCACCGACTCGCGCGTAAACGGCCTCAGTCACACAGTGTATCAGCTTGGTGTTACTGTAAGTCCTATTTAACGAAATGTTTTGCTAACCTTTGGGGCACTCAGCTGTTTCAGTCCAGAGGAGATAAAAGAGCCATGCATGTGTGAGTGAACTCTGTGGTTATTCAGCGCAGAATCAAGACGTGTTAATCCAACAGACGACATCGAAGATAGCGGTGCTCTGAGAGATTTGATCCCAACTTAAATCCAAACCTTTCCAGCACGAATATAGTGCCTGAAAATGTAGTTTGGAAAGTCCATACAGCAAATGTATGCCGCTTAATCTTGCTCCGTCGTGATCAATAGAGTAGAACTGTTAAACTCGTTTATGAGCCGCAAACGTCGAAGTTTTCGTCGTCTTCCCAGTTCGACTTATCCTTTCCGAGTGGCCTGGTGAAACAAAACGTATTTGAGAGCATGATATGTTTCCCCTCAGAGTGGAATCAAGACGTGGTCTTCTACTTCTATAGACGTCTTGTCGCATGTAAAAGTTTATTTCGCTTAGAGTAACGAATATTAACAACGACTGAATATATTGACCTCTTAATTGTACGACCTCAAGAGTTATTTTTGTACGGTAACCGGCTTTTTTTAAGTAACATTAATGACTACGATATCACGATATTTTTGTCAGAACGAGATTTTCAAGTTCCTGCAAAGGTGAGGAAAGTTAAAAACTGAAATTCCTTTCGTAGCCTCCGAAAGCGTATAAATTATTTTTGTCGGCATCTAAAAATATAAATGACGGTGAACAGTTCCAAATGAACCTAAAAATAGAACAGGGAAAATTTTCTAACAATGGCTCATGGTGTCACAACGGAGTCATCTTGAACCGTGATAACAGTTTGTAATGCACCAGTTTGAAAAGCAAAAACACTAGCTTTGATTTTCGTCACTCACTTTTGAGCATATAGGGTATATAATGCTATAAATCGTCGATAAAACCCATTCTATTCTGTGTACTTTTGAAACAGTTCTTTTTCAAGCCCACGCAAAGGCTGTTATTAAAATATGTAGCTATGTTATCCGTCAATATCTCCCCTGACCGTGGCACTCAGTTACGGGGGCTTCGAAAGACAAGAAAGATTGCCGTGGACAATTAACTAGTATTAATGTTTGATAGAGTTCTTTGATAGGCTTTAAGCCAACCTAGAGGATAAATTTGCGATATTCTTCGTGCGAAAAAAGCTAAGCAACCAGAGTTCGCTGCGCATGCCAGCGATAGTGCGGGAACACGATATGTGGCGGATGAAACGAAAGCGGGAAGACAACCGAGAGGGAATTTGTACTCGGAATTGAGGAAAAAAGAAAACCCAGCGGACGTGACTTTACGCGACCGAGAAATTCGTCACAAAAGAGACACGAATCAAACGTAGAGGAACAACCGTTATGTAGCCATTTGTAAGCACTTAAAGTTGCTTTGCCCATGATCTCGAAACAGTTTTTCTGAATCAAACGCCGTGTTGTTTCTGTGAAAAGAAACAGCTAGCAACCGCTAGCTGGCTAAACACGATTATCGATAAACCGTTCAAATGGTCTGTCGAGACTTTTAATAATGATTGTCACCAGAATAGCGATATTACACAAACTAAAAGCGGCTCTGTTTATATTCTGGAAAATCCGTTCTAACAGTTAACCGGCAATTTCTGGGGGGTTTTCCCTAATTTTTATTAAAGATAGTTTCTTTTTCTTTTGTACACCATTTAGGTCAGTTCACTACACACATCGGTAAGACAGCAACAAAATTATTTTCGTTTTCTCAAAAACTGGAGTATATTTGTCACAGAATAATTGAAGACTACTCTTGAATTAACAAAAATTTTGAATTTACATCTATATATTTCCTGTTATGCCGAATTTTTATTGCATGAGGGGAACATCATTTACCAGCGAGGTAAGCCAACACAGCCATAGCGTACTGACGTCATATTTAAGTGTGGGTTCTTCTTGAATAAAGATTTGAAAAATCAAGGAATTTTCAGAACTGGCAGAGTTAATTGGGCATATCTTTTAGAACAAACTTCATCTGCCGAGTCACCATAACTCTGTTAGGCGACAGTTTACAGGTGAAGTTGTCTAAAGTATAAACATTTTATGTGTAATGACTTTTCAATCTTCTTACGCATATATTTGAAACACTGCTGTTATTTGGTTTATTGATACCATCTTCTAAAGACGTAATCCAACTAATTCCACCAGTTGTAGAGGAAGAGTTTTTTTTTTTTTTAGAAATATTCAATTTGACAGAAGTTTAAAAATTTTCCAACATTCTATTCTTACCTCTTATTCTTGACGATTCTTTCTTTAACGGCCAAGTAAAGACCAAACCAGGATTCTCTTGAAATTAGTCAACCCCTGAACGCCAACACTAAATCAACGACAATAAATTTTCGTCTAATGTTTGACCATTTCTTAAACATAATAAGCCGAAAACATTGTGTCGAAACCTACCATGACGTCATTTTGACGTCATTGTTTTATGTGGTAGTTGATCAATAATTTCGTGAATAATTTTCCGGAAAGTTTATTTTTCTCGTTTAATTTAGAGGTCGTCACTATATCAAACACGAAACAGCCCGGCAAGCAACCTCTCAACGGATATCGTTTTACATTATTGCTTAGATTTTCCTGCAAGTCGGGGGAGTCCAGATAACAGATTCTCTCGCCCACACTGGCCATAGTTAAACTTAACCGAACACGTTTTCCGTTTCAAAGATAACATATTGAATTTATAATTATCATTTTTCGATTTTCCTTCTAATATTCGAAATACAATCACAAGCTTTATAGAAATTATGGACAGCTTTCGCCTTTGAAGATGTTAAAGAGGATCAATTATCGGGATGGTTTAAAAATAGAATACGCTTTTCAATTCAGTAAACTGACTTCCTTTGTTTTTGAACGGGCAATTTGTGTACACGGGATGAAGAATCCATGTTTGGGTACTGTTTATTAAGCACATCAAACACTCAACTAATGCTGTCAAGAGAAAATAATCAAAATGGACTCCTGCTCTTCTAGTACTGAACGGGTATCTAAACTCTAGCCTTTTCAGCGTAAAAAGAAAGAAGAAGACGGTCGAATATCGTCTGAAGAAGGAGGTCGGAACAAAAAGAAGAAAAATATATTTAGAAAAAAGCATACCACGCACTTGCGAAGCATTTTTGGTATTTTTGAAGACTCCGTCAGTCTTTGAAAACTGATTTTTATCGTCCACTTTAAAGCTTGCTTCAGTCTTAAAGAATCTTTTCGAGACCGGATAAAGAGACGATACTATTCCGGTCAACATGTGTGTGTTTTCGCTTTTCTTGTAACCATTTGAACACTGTTTTTGTTTATATTTTAACGTTATTTTAAAATCACTTTAAGGTTTCTTTTGTATGCGATAGTATATTAGTTTGCCCTTGAAATAAGCAGAAAATCTCTGTAGTCAGTTCCAGCTGTATACGGTGTGAAATTCAGTGTCGACGTATGCTGTATGTTTTTTCATCTTTCGTATAGATTCATAAAACGCGTGTATGGATTTGGTCTCAGGAACGTTCCAATAGGACAAGATGCATTAAGAGGAAAATCAAAAGAGAGGAATCAGATAGTACCGGCGCTATTTTCCAGTTCATGTCAGTCATAATTTATAGCACTTCAAGAACGTTCAGTTCAAATTCCTCTAACTTCTTGAAATTTATAAATACTGAGAAAGAATACTGAGATTTAAATCATCACGATTTTAAAATGTACAGCTATAACTTGTCTAACTTTTGCAGGGAATGTCTATATCGGTTGACAGGGCGAAATCTGTTCCCTTTTCTCAACATCTCTTACCTTATTAAAGCAAGCAGTAAACCGTCTTGTCCGGCAGCTCATCAGAACAGCTTCAGCGCTAACTTTTTTTGACTTACAAATGTTGTGGTCATTGCATGCCTAATAGTTTTCTCGGTAGTGGTTCACTAACTATTGTGATGTGTTTGTAGCGTTTGTAAACGCACGTTATAAATTGTCGGCGAGCTGAATACCCTACGGTATTCCGCTTCTCATGCAATTTCAGGGAGAAAAGGAAGCAATGCTTAGAGCCCCTTTTCGGCGGATGTTTTTGTCGTAAGTAAACCTGTGACGTTTCTTCAGCCTTTACACGGTCAGGATTCAGATTTACCCTACAAACACCGTCTTTGCTATTATATTAAATTCCTGTCGTGACTGTGCGTGGTATATGGAAGTCATTCTACTTTTACATTAGCGATGCCATCAGGAAAAGGGTTGGTCGATATTAAATTCCCCTTAGGAAACACATAAAGAAAATTCAGAAGATGCGAATGAATAAAAATAATTTTGCACAACATAACAAAGTAAAACTTGTTGTAAACTAGTTGAAAAATTATTCAAACATTCACTCACACGCAAAAACATTTTGATAGGATCCGCCCTCTTCAATCATAACAAAACGCCCTCTCATTTTATAGTTGTTTCCATCGAACGCGCCTCTGTAAGTTTTAACGCTTACGTAATACCAATTTATGATGATAGCCTTAAAGAAGCTCTTCACACGTCCTATAGCTCGGAATTTTCAAAAGGTTTTCAACGTTTTAAAGTTGAACGTATCTATCGCAGAAAACAAAACTTAGTGACCACGGTTTTGTAACATTTGCAAACCAGAACATGTCGCAATTGTTGATCAAGAACAGTTGAACGGTGTATAAGATTCGTACCATATTCAATGCGGTAATTTGCTCGTTCAAGGTAACGAGTTTTTTTTTAACGCAAACAGAGCGCGTCTCTATTAAGCTCAACAACGCCCCACACATTGCGTGGCAAAAGAAATTAAAATATCAACTGGTTTAACGCGGCACTAAGTAATGTTTAAAAAACTTGCAGTAGTGTTTAATCGGGTTTAAAACACGAGGCGTAGCCGAGTGTTTTTATCCCCGATAAAACACTGCTGCGAGTTTTTTTGAACAGCTTCAAAAACTTTTGTGGTAGATCTATTCATTTGTAGAATAATTTATTATTATTTTTCAGGATAGAATCGGCTGTCAAATTTAGCCATGTCTATATCAGATATAAATACACTCATTTTGTATTTCCTTTATGAATTATTAATGCTTTTTGAAGAAGACTCTAAGAAGTCCCCAACCATGTATGTCTGAAGATCTCAAACGAGACAAATTTTAATACTTTTGCTCCTGACAAATTAACACATGACTAGAAAAGAAAAACAAACAAATAAACAACACTAAAACAGCTAGTTAAAATACTACAGGTGTTTTTCAAATTGAGGAAGTAGTCAGAAACAAAAGATATCACAGCTTTGTGCCAATTAATATTTATGTGGGCTCTTTTGACATACCCACCTGACCCCTCTACCACCACAGGAAATATTGTACCACATACCTTAGAACTCAAAAGACTTCTTTATTAACCTGTATGGTGTAATTCACATCCCAACTTTTAATGACATATACAATAAAGAAAAACGCTTATGAAATTAATTCATTCTTACATGGCAAGTTCCATTTGCAATGTTATTTAATTAACAATTTATTAAAATAATTTGTCTCAAGGCCATTTATATTAATTTGCTAATTAAATAGCAGGTTATTTCTATTGCAAGAGATGCAAATTTCTTGCAGTAAAAAAGAATAAATTTGAATAATGTGCATACATTCTAGTGACATACATTGTATTTTAATAAATGGTATGAGTACATTTCAGTGATGAAATATTAAGAAACACCTCGTACAAAAATATACCCATATTATTACTGTTGCAGTAATAACGGTTATGTTTAGACAGCTAGCAGTCTCTTTCTGGATAGTCAAGTGAGAGCAAGAAAAATGTGAAAAGTGAAGTGAATGGGCCATTTTTTTCTCCTTGTGTTCTTGATGATCCAGAAATGGACTGCAATCAGCCTACTGTAGCTTATGTTTCATAAATATTTAAATGACAAATGAATTTGAAAGCAGGGATTTTTGTGAGTCAAGTAGCCTTGTATCATATTCCATGAGCACTTAATGTTTTCCTAGAGTTATCTGTTGCTTTCTTTGATCAAGGTGAGGAACTCGTCACGTGATCTGGGATCTTCTCTTAGAGCTCCCAACATGCAACTGGTTATAGTCTTGCTACCTGGCTTCTGCACCCCACGCATCACCATGCACATATGCCTGGCAACAAAGAAACAAACACAATAAACATCTACTACTTTGAAAGTTGTTTTCCCAACATAAAAGTAAACATTACTTCTTCAGGCCACTACTCAATGTGTATCATGAACTGACAAAAATGACAATTTTTTTGGTGATGAAGTGGTTTTGAATACTATCAAGTATCGTAAAAGTAAGACTTGAATAATACGAGTAATTATTACTCCAGCACTCCAAGCTCACTTTTTCAAAAAGTCGCCGTTTGGTGACCTTCAATTGTAAAATGGTCGACTTTCGCCAGAATTTTAGTCGCCAAATATTTTTCCACTCGCCATGGCGACCAAAATGGTCGCAGCTTGGAGTGCTGTACTCTGACCAAAAATTTTTACAATGGGTACAATCAGCAAAATGGTCCAGTCAGAAGTTAATAATAATCATAATGATCATCATCACTATATATCATCATTATCATTAATTACAAATTTCTGTTTTCATCTGGAAACCACTCACTCTGCCACAAGAAATCAAATGATTCACATAGTTACGGGTATATGAAATTCGGCCGGACCAACAAGTGCTCAGGGTCTTTAAATAACTGAGGACAATGTGCTTCCTTTGCAATGAGTCCTCTGCAAATGGTTAGACTTTCTAGTCTTCTCGGATGAGGACGATAAACCGGAGGTCCCGTCTCACAACTCTCTACAATTAATTCTGTGGGACGTTAAAGAACCACTAGGGACGTAACGAACCCTGGCTGTGACCACCCCTGGTGCTGACCTGTGTCTCGGGCCTGCAGTAATTGGCGCTCGCTGTTGCGGTGTCCCAGCCAGCTTGGCGAAGTTAAATAAATAAATAAATAAGCAAGTTACTTTTTTATTGTTCAATAAGAATGCAACCTGACTTGATCCTGATTCCCTTTCTTATCCCTAACAGCGGGTGAAATTAAATGTAGGTGTTTTTACTGTGGGCCTCAATCACCAGAAAACACCAAGATAACTTACGTAGCCTCAATGACCACACCTATACCAGCTGGACTGACAGCTTCGCATAAAGCTACTGCAATCTGCTTTGTCAGACGTTCTTGAACTGAAAATACATTTACATACATTGTTTTAAACCCTGAGATCAAAATTTAAATTCTCATTTGTAGCCCCTTCACATTTCCTGAAGAAGAAGTTGGGAGAAATATTGTCAAAATATCAAGCAAATTTATCTTGTGAGATCCTGTCCTTAATTCTCATGATCACTCTGTTTTATAAAGTATTGATTTTGCAAGGAGAAATTTGATGCTGATCACTCTTTGGGTTCAAAGGATTAAAGCCATCTTATGCTTAAATGATTAAGAGAAACCTTTTGTATCAGTGAGATGTCTTAGTTTGGATACCTACTAGATAGAAAAATGTCATGGAAAAGGAACATAAAAACAACACAATGTGTTGCACTAGGGCAGAACTCACTGTGATCAAAAAGGCTGTTTCTTATCGTATACAATCTGTCAACTCTAAATATGTTTTATGGAAGCAGGTTTGCTATTAGGAGCTGGTAGCCAGTGGATTTGCACCAGCTCTCAGACCACTTTTTGCTGGTTGTTTTTCCCCAGAATGTAGGAAATCACACTTGGGAGGTTGTAAATTAGAAGATTTTGTATGATTTGTATGTACTTTAGTCAATTCATCCATCTACTTAAAATCCTAGTGACAGCCTTAAGACAGGGTATGTTGAGAAAACACAGTTAAATTTTACTTTACTTTAAATGAGGTTAAGTCAGCTAAACACAGAATACATACCTTGCAACCTACGACTAAACATTTCTACAATCCTGCAATAAGCAAATTCATAAATGTTTGAGCATGAAAATGAAGACACTGTTGGAGTAAACACCACTAACAAACAACATTGAAGGGCTTGGTGCATAACCAACCTACATGTATGTTGCTCTAACTTATGGCTCACTTTTTAAAAGTCGTCCAAATCAGCTGAATTTTTGCAGGAAGCCTTTGATTTAATAGAATAACATTACCCTGTATTATGTTTCACCAGGTACTACTTCTTCGTTGATAAATAACTTATGCAAAACTCAGTGGTGACTTTTGGTTTGGCATTTTGTTTGATTCATAGCCTATCAAAAGTACATACAACAAGGAAGGGAGTTTTTGCATGCTAGTTATCAAAAAGAAGGGAAAAGTGGCACAACAAATCAAAGGCAAAAAATTCAGCTGATTTGGACAACTTTAAAAAAAAAAAGAACCACAAAGCAATAGACAATGCACACATTGCTCCTACAGTGTATCTAAAGACAGCTTACCTAGCAAGTTTACTAAGTCCAACTACTTTCTTGTTTGGCAAATAACCAATGTGAACCTTAAACAAAATGTTAAGGAGTATGAGCAATGTTGACCTGACTTCAAGCTTTTACTTAGTCTGCGAATCCAAAAACCATGAACACTTTAATCTGATTTTGACATTTCCCATTGTGCAGCGAGATTGTCTAATTGGCGTGGGTGGGTGGGTTGTGGGTGGGAGGGTCATGGGTCCGAGATCCCTCTGCACGTCATGTATACAAACTTTTATGCCAAAGATGTTACATTAACAGTCCGTCAGTGGTTTACATTTTATTATTTCTTTTACTTTTTTTTATCAACGACTGGAAATTCTCGAAACAGACTAGACCCTACAAAACGATTTGACTGACAAGGACATCCTTCCTTTGGCTGATAAGGATCAGTTACTTCTCTATAAATGTCAGTTATAGGAAATCAGCTATTTTTAACCAATCATACTTGAGCATTCCCACGCTACCAAGGTCGCTACAAGGTGGACGGCTGATCCTCAGCTTTCATGAAATCAATAAATCATGACCAAACATGAAGACAAATCCCATGAGTGTTTGCTAGAAATTACTAAAAAGTTCGGTTGCAACCATGACACAGCTTTTTCCCAAAAGTTGATCAATTTTTCTTTTCCTTGAAATGCCGACAAAAAGCCGTATATCCGCTGTTATATATCGAAGTTGTGGTGTAACGTGAGTTCCATTATTCCATGGGCGCAAGTTCAGGAACAAACAAGCGAGTTCAACACAGTTTTTTATTTGAGGGGGGCGTAAGGGTTTGCAGTGATGCAGTTTTGCAGTAATTTTTATTCTAACCTGCCGTATTGCAGTTTCAAAACACTAAGCAGTTTGCAGGTTATTACAACCTTTCGGTCGCGGTTTTCGGTGAAAAAAAGTGTCTACGGTGATGACACTCTTTAGAACGGTGGGTCAGTACCCGGTTGTTTTGCAAGCGCAAACCAAGTGTTTTGTTTTACAACGCATCAGGGTTTATTATATCAGTTTACAATTTAACTCTGTTGTTTGCAATTACGACCTTTTCCATGCACGTGCGGTTTTCGGACCCCCCCCTTTTCCTATTTTAATTAGTACATCCATTCTCGGCAAACGCGCACGGCAAAGCTAAGCATATAATTTTTTGAACACTTTAGTTAAGGTTTACCGAAATTGTTTGCCAAACCAGAAGGAAAAATGTTCATAGTTAATGGGAGACAGTTTTCCTTTGTTCAACGTTTCATAAATGGAGTTCTGGGAAATTAATTCGTGAGCGGGCAATTGCAAATTTGGACCGAGCACTGAGGGAGCAAATATCTTCAAAACATGAAGCAAATATCATGGAGCAAATATCTTCAAACAAACATGACCCACAACCCAAGACCCACGCGATTTAGCCTCACCCTGTGCAGCAGCCAATCAGCAACAACATGAAATCACAACCTAATTACCATTATTGTTTGCTGTTCAATTTTCTTGCGCGTGATTGGCTTTTTACTTGAAACACAATAACATTCCACAAATATTTCTGGTGTTCAAGGTTTTCAGATTTTCATAGTAAAAAGACAGACTGAAGTTAGTGAGGTTGGGAAGGAGGAGGGCCATAACCCCTTCATCATCAATGGCATGCATGAGCAAGAACTTTAAGTTATATTGTGTGGTCTAGCCCAAGTGTGTGCTAGTGTTAATGTAACACTAAGTAAGAGCTGTGTCTCATTTCTAACAGACATGCCAGATTTTTCTAAATCGGTAACTATGAACCAGGAGACCACATGTGATATACCACTTGAAAAAAAATTTTTTGGGGGTATACTATAAATCACAGCAAAAAAAATGGAGGAGTGTCCAAAATGAAAAAAGAAAAATGTTTAAAATTTTGCTGTTCCCTGCACATACTGGGCATACCCCTAAACTATAGCTTAATTTGCAGCTTTCAGTGCATTGGTTGTTGTCAGATATGAACTTGGCGTCACAGCTTCAAAGAAAAAAAGTTCCCAAAGTTGCAGATGGTTAATCAAGTCTTTCATAGGAGGAGAACGAATCTGTACAGTGACGGATGACTCACATTCAAGCAGCAACTAATAGCTGTCACTTTAATGCACAGCAGACCAACCTTTATACATTTGTTCATAATTATGTAAACACAGATGTGAGACATACACAAGCATTTGTCACAGAGGGGGCATGATATTATGACTTCAAGGTACAGATCTTTCCAAGATCTCTTACTTGTGAAAATTGAGCATGTAATTGCATCTTGTGTCATATGGCACTATCAGGACTTAAAGGGTTAAGACTGAAGTCAAAACTGCAATCTACTGCCAAGCTATTAGATGTCACAAGTGGCATAAAATTTGATGGTACAGAACCATGCAATACAGTCTGGCGTCCACCATATTCACCAGTCATGTGATAAGATCTCACAATCTGATTGGTTGAACTGAGGGTCGTAGCTTGGTTTTTTGTAATGGGGGGACATTATCACAAGTGTTGAAGGCAGGAGCCTTGAAGGGGGGTCTGGGGGTATCCTTCCCCCCAAAATTTTCAAATTTGGAGGCTCCAAAATGCCTTTTTCAGCACTTGTCATAAAATATGTATCTGAAAATCGACCTTGAATAAGTATAAAAAGGCAAACAAGAAAAAAAAATCCATCCACAGACTTGACTTGTCTGTCTCAACAGGTCCAGGGGGGCAGCTGCACCCCCTGCCATCCCGCTAACTATGGCTCTGTTGAATATTTGGGCTACTTGCAGTAACAAGCTTAGTAGGCACACTAGGTAAATAACTCTGAATTTAATTGCTGATAAATGTCGTACGAAATTGAAGCAAAATTGAAGAAAATTGCCATCAGAAAAAGGCACACCAAGCACATTTTGGTAATACCACAATCATGTCTGACATATTTGGTCATCTAATGTGTTACTGGTTTTACAAATGTTCCTTACTTTTCCCATGAATGGCACAAGATGATGTTCACACAATGAAAACATGTCAATGTCCTTCACTATCACGAGCTCATCATGATCTTCATCAAATATAGCATCATTTAAAATATCTAAAAATGAGAAAAGTTAAAATTAAAACTCTGAGAGTATATCTTGAAATGAAGTGTAACATCCACTTATCAAGTAGGTCTGATTCAAAAGTCCTATTTTCCAAGCTGATTGAGGTCAAAGAAGGGAAAATTAAAAGGATTGGGTGATGACTCATTCGTGATTCACGGCAGCCATGTTGGTGGTCAAGAACAATAGCCTGTCCCTCCACTGGAAACTAAACTTTATTTTTATGCAAATTCTGTAACAAAAATTTGTATTGACCTCCAATGTGGCTGCCTTGTCACATGGGTGAAGACGAAGAATGGACACAACTACAACCAGTTGCAAAATTGTTGAGACATTCGCAATCAAAAAGTCTCTTCTTTCTCTAAAACGCTGCTGCTAACAAATCTGTGGGATACAGTACACACCCCCTCCCTCTCCCCCTTTTACAAAGTTGTTCCTCAAAGTTTCGAGCATGGTGTTGCCCTGTTAACAACTTTGATAAGAGGGGGAGGGGGAGGGAAAGCGGAAGATCATGGAAACGTCATTCAAGGCCAAATGGTGTACAGTGTCTCAAGTATTTTTGCAACTCGTTGTAGTACAGTTGTGTGTTGAGTGACCTGGCCTTTGAGTGGGGATGAGGCTGGAGGTAACCTTGTTTTGATGCAAATGTAAACCTCCTGGTCACTCTCATGTAGACTTGCTCTAGTTAGCATACCAACAACATGATTTACGTGAGAAAAGGAGTGAGGTCTGTATTAAAAAACAAGGTCACCAGCTGCCTTGTTTCCATTAATTTTATAAAGCAGGTCTCTGAGCATGCAACTGTAAACTGGGCTATTCAACACAGCATAACCTTTTATGCCCGGCCAGGGGGGGGTAGTGGCATACCAATATACCCTATATTTTCCCCACAAGATACCAATATACCTTAAAATCAAAATGTGTCATACTTAATACCTAAAATTATGAATTATACCTTTCTGTATCATATACCGAATATCTAAAATTCAGGAAAAACTAAATAAAAAATACCATATACCTGAAATAAAAAGGCCCAAGATACTGTATACCCAAAACCCCTGGCCGGGCCTGACCTTTTGAAACCCAACCATAAATGCTGCACAGCTGCGACATTTTAATATTTCTGTGTAACTTTGAGTAAAACTAGTAGGTTCATGTACAACACAGGATCCTCTTATCATGTTATGAAATCAAACTAGTTACCAAAAAACACTTTTCTGCTATATTTATATTTCTTTGAAAAAGCTTGATCCAATATAAAATGTTGGGTCCTAAGCTCAAGAAAAATTTAACTTTAGAAATGGATTTTACATGCAAAGTGATAAAAATTCAATTAACAGGTAGCAAATGTGCTAATTGCATATAAGATAGGCCATAAAACAAAAAAATTCCTTGACCATAGGTGAAAGCAAAATAATAGCAGTTAAATATATTTGGGACATTTCTATTCACTCCTCACTGCATCATATTTCCAGGCATCCACTGAAAAGCAAGTTTGAGTTTTCTCTGCCAGCCTAAAATCTAGCAAATGAAGTTAATACAAATATTTATGGCACCTGATTCCTGTCTAGGTGTCATGAACATAGTGTGTTTCTGTAACCCCCTAGCTGTTGCAAAGGCGGTCACTGCTGTAATACAGTTTTTTAATTTCATGTTATATACATTTGCACAATATCAATCAGCAGAAACTCTAAGTAACTGAATTTCTTGTTTTCTCTATTTGTTTGTAACATATTGAAATTCAAATTTGTGGAGGGCAGAGGAAATTGAATAAACCTCATTATCATTCCATGATCATGTTTTTTCCTTGCTTTTTATGTTCTTCACTTTATTTTCACTATATTATGAAAATAAAGGATTACAAATGAAAGGATACATTATTAACAGCAAAGACAAAGCAGTAATAAAAGGCAAGATCGTTTAATGGTAATTAATATGTAATTATCACCCATAAAAGGAGGTAAATAAACAGAGGTAAACAAGGAAAAAAACAAAGGACTGGCTAGGAAAAGGAAAAGGAAAAGAAAAACCACAAGAAAGTGTGAAATAATGCTGAATTCCATTGATCGATCTTTCATGTCCACATGCGATTGCAATCACAACAGTCACTCGATCAATCTTTTTTTATATTTTGTAGGTCATTCAGTACAAAAATTCATGAAATCTGATATAAATAAAAAAAAGAAGACCTTTATTTACCTTCGGCAGTTTATTTAGCACAAAGGCTAATGGGGCCGAGCAAATACATGAAACAAATAATTCAAATAAACGTAACACGATAAGAATCCCAACCGGCGGGAGGCAGACCAGTTGGCTATTTACAAGGATGACCGAGGAGTTGAACCAGGCAGTTACCCAGAACAACACCAGCTAGAGGTCAGTGGCGCCCTAGACCACTCGGTCATCCTGCCTCCTCCAGAGCGTCACAGCTGATGAAAGCGAAATCAAACAATACCGCATACCTTCGATTGTTTCCTCGTAACCCTTAGTGAAGAACAGCATCGCTTTGGCAGCTCGAGCTGGTGTTCTTAAGAGCCCTTGGCGATATTTATCTTCCCCTATATTTTCTAAAACCTTTTCGAACGCATCCTGCAACTGCTCTTGTTGACTTTGCACAGAATCTGCGTCATTTGGCCGTGGTGTGATCTCCGGGACATCATCCATACTTGGTCCTCTCACCCTGATCCTGCCGTTTTCACTATCCTGGTCAAATACAGAATCCATATTATTAACGGCAGGTTGTGAAATTAATTTAGACACTATTGTTAGCCTTGTTGTATTAAACACAATAGAACAATTTACAAGGAACCAGAGCGTCACAGCTGTGCTGTGAAATGTACAAGGCATTTCCTGCAGCTGGAGTTCGATTCCAGTCTACACCGAGCACAAAATGGCGGGAAAAGAAAATGTACGACGATCATAAAAAAACGACGATCAAACCACGATCACAAGCGTAATGCGACGTTAAAGCGATTATTTTTGCTATGACTGCTAAAGAGGATTGCATTGGCCTTCCACCCGCTCGGCTATGGGGTTTAAACGCTTTGTTTTGGACACACATGAAAATGTTCGTTGCTGAAATTTTAAATTTACAGGAATGCCCAGATTATCGAGGTAATTAGATATAAACAAGACTAAGACATTACAGGTTACCCAGAGGTTACCTTACATGGCAACTTGAACGGCTACTTAGCTTAAGCTTACTTCATTTGTCCACAGTCTGTTTCACCTACGGAAGATTTGGTTTGGTTTTTGAGTTTACAACATAAAATGCTTTGAATGATGCATATGAAATAAGTCATATGAATTGCGATCACAACTGCGACGATCATTCTTCATTTGATTTCATATCCGCAGTGCGCATATGATTTTTTTCATATGCATCATTCACTTACATATCTTTCACGGGAACATATGAACCCAAAATTGACCTGCTTCCAACATCATTTGGTAGAGCATCGCACCGGAATCGCGAAGTCACGGGTTCAAGCCCCGTTGAACTCCTGAATTTTTTCAGGTTTCTTTACGCAATTGCAAAATTGCAATCACAACTGCGACGATCATTCTTCATTTGATAAAATGCTTTACTGAACACGCCTGCCTCATGCTTTACCTTTACAGTGGGACATAGCATTTTCTATCCGCCCCCACCACCTATGGAGGGCACAATTTATTATGTCTCGGGTTAACCTGTCGGAATCTGGAATTTGAGGGAGGGGGTGAAGGAAAGGGGGGGGGGGGGTTAGGTGCGGATAAAAAATGGAATGTCCCATTTTCCTGTTATTACAAAAAGTTGACAATGATTGCCATAACCTTCTACCATGGAAATTTTAGATTGAAGAATCGTAATTATTTCTCTACTTTGAGGTGCATACTGTTATGCTGGGAAGCATCCTGTTGTAAGAGTGCAGATCCTGGGACACATAGTCTCCATAGATGTACGGGAGAAGCTTACTACTTATGGAGGTAAAAAGTAAGCTTACTGCGCTTTTCAAAAACACGCGAACTCTGAGGTTCAAAAGTCGCCTTAACAATTACGGTTTTCGCTGCTGTCAATCATAATTTCGATCACAAGGAACGAACCTTGAAATTCAGAAACACACAAAACGGATCGAAATCCACCAATCACCAATCACAAACCATGACCTTTTGAACTCGTTGAAGTAAACTTCTGTTTCCTATGTGGTCCGCTAAGATGATTGACGGCAGCGAAAGCGCAAACGTCAGTTAGCTTTTGAACTTTAGAGTTCACATGTTATTAAAAACCGCAGTAATTACTGCTGCTAATCGCATTGGTGCAAACAGTTTAATGAGTGAATCAAAAGTGAAAGAATAATACAAAGCTGACACAATGTGCAGGAAAATGTGTCCAGTCAAATCATTATTGGTCAATTGGTTTGGTTCTGATTGGTTGAGAAACAAACACAAGTTTTTCAAACCAATCACAGTGCAAAGTGAAGCAAAAACCAAAATAATATTGGTTTGAAACTCAAATGATTATTAAATAAGCTTAGTGTGGGTCAGCTTTATCTGATCTGAATTCAAGCCCTAAACTTTCACTGTGTGAGTCCGAAAACCGTGAACACTTTGATTTGATTTTGACATTTCCCATTGTGCAGCAACCAATCAGAAGCAACATGAAACCACAAACTAATTGCCATTACTATTTGTGGTTTAGTTTTCTGACGCATGGTTGGCTTTTTACTTGAAAAACAACAACATTCCATAAATATTTCTAGTGTTCACGGTTTTCAGATTTTCACAGTAACTTTTGGTACATGTGGCTTGTATTTCAAGCAGCTGAACCTTTTAAATTATTTTTACATCATACTTAACATAGTGGACGATGGGAGTGGAACAATTGCGTGTTGTAGGTGGCACCAGTCTGATCAACGCATGGATAGCGGAAGGGAACTGTTGAAACTTGGACAGCTGGTGACAGTACAAGGAAAGATTTCTGTTTTTAGAGAGCAAAGACAGCTGACTGTTGATCTGATTTGTATCCAGGTTTATCCTTTAACTGCACTCATTACTAACTGTAGTGGCACCTGTGAGAGATGTACCCCTTAATAATAATTATTATTATAGACTATTGTGTGGTTCCAGAAAATATCCATACCGATCAGCTTAATAGGGGTTCATCTGGGTGTATGTTTAAGTGTATGATTTGTACACCCTCTAGAGTGGGTCTCCAGTATATTTAAAACTTTTGCCATCTTTCTTGCAACCACCAAAGTGGAGAGTTTAAAACCTTGACAGTGCTCTGCAGATTCAGAGTCAGATCCAAATGTTGAGGTTCTGTTCTGGTTAGAAGCCATCAACCTTGGAAACACTGTCTACAATAAAGAATTGATTCCATCACTCAAGGATTTCCAACCAGGGAGTGATGACATGTCTAATGAAGCGCAGCTGAGGAAAGCAATCATACAGCATATGAGAGAGAACAACATGGTGGCATTTCAATTCAGAACCTTGTGTCTAGATCCAGACATTTTACAGTTAGCAACAGATGCTGTTAGGAAAGTTAGGAAAACATATACTCACCAGGTATTGCTGCCTTTTAAAGGTGCGTTAAGGTGGCTCACATCGGTCTCCAGCACCTCCATAGCAGTTTTTCTTGGACAATTCTGTCCAAGGGGGAAAGGTGCAATGAGGTTATCCCTATGTGAAGCACCAACCCAAGGGCAACACTAGGGGTGGTCACAGCCAGGGTTTGTTACTTCCCGAGTGGTTCTCTAATGTGCCACAGCATCCACTATGAAGAATTGTGAGACAGGGCCTACGGTTTATCATCCTTATCCGAGAAGACTTAAAAGTCTAACCATTTGCAGATGCTTTTACAAAGGACGCACTTTCTCCTATTTAAAGACCCTGAGTGTTGGTCCAGCTTGGGTTTGAACCCAACAGTAGTCTGGCACTCTACCAACTAAGCCAACCTGTCTAGCCCTTCTAGCTGTTGTACTTTGATGTAAATCATCAGTGCTTTCAATAAGTTTTCAAGTAGACATCCCCACTAGGAAAGTAGGCGGCAGCCTACTTTCCTTATTTTAAGTTTGTTACCAAAACTAACAGTAAAGAGAGACGAAAGTAGCCGGCCAAAGATTGGCCAGTAGCCGGCTGTTTTGGCTGGCTACCGGCCCTTATTGACAGCACTGAATCATCACTAACATTTTGCTCGTGTGGCACACACAAGACCGTGAACCGTTAGATAGCCAGTATTTCAGTTGGCTTTTTAAAAACAGTGAAGGCCGAGGTTGTTCAGTCAGAACACCTTTCTAAGTTAATAAAAGTGTTGTTTTGAAAATGCCTTTTCAGTATGATGAAAGATCTTCTGCAAAGTTTAAAGCTCAACAATTTGATTTTGAAACAATTTGCAATATAATGAGCTGAATTACGGGACAATAAGAGAGCATACTTATAGGATATCTTCAATTCTAATGGATTGCAAGTCATCAAAATTTGACTTATATTTATCATCTATGTTCCATTTTTAGGCACAATGTAAAAAAATGGATGGCCCTTATGAAGCTAAGAAAGTCATCCGTCATGCAATAAAAGATCTCGAGAGGGATGGATTGGTGTACTTGAAAGACACTACAACAGACCTGTATGAGGTCTGCAAATTTTGTTGTCCCAGAAAAATGTTTTGTTTGGTATTTTCCAGGATTGCCTCTCAATAACCTGCATAATTTGAGGCTTGTTACCCTATATAATCCATATCAAAAGACTAATAACTATCATCACTGCTTTGGGAAACTACTTGCTTTGGTTAAGATTCCCACCATTGTCTTTGACTTTTGGCAAGGTACGAGATTGGTGGGACTGTGCTTATCACAGTTTGAAAATTATTTGATCTTTTGCTACACGTATTTTCCGATCTTAGTGTTCTTCAGTGCATCACTTGAACAATCCAGGAAGGAAGGCTATGCAGTCTGGCACAGCTGAGTTATGAGATAATTAACAACTTTCTGGCTTTACTTGATAGTGTTTTGTTTTATCTTAATAGGTTATCAGTCATGAGCATAACCTGGGATCAGCCATCTTGAAAGCAATGAAGAAGGTTTCAGGTAATAACCTCAAGAAACAATGAGTGAGTGAGTGAGTGAATACTGTCAGTCAATCAAAAGTTACTGGCAGCCCTGCTGGGGTGAATGATTTAGACTAAAAGCTTGCAAGCTGGTTGCAGTTTTTTTCAACATGTGGGTCAGAAACAGACAGAGTAATGTTTGGCATTCATGGCATTTGAGTTTGATTTGTAACACTCTTTTTTACTTTTTTGTTTAGTTCAATCAGGTGCACCTGTTTCCAAATGGGCCATCATGGATGTACTGCACTCTTCACACAAGTTTCATTTTGTCACAATGCATCAAGTAGAGGGGTCACTTGACAAACTATTACAGAGCAGTTTTGTCTATAGACACAGTGAGCAAGAGTATTGTTTGGTATGACCCTGACCTCAGCTGCTCAGCACTGTTATTATCAGCTCTTCGACAAAACACTGAATATCCTTGATCCCCACTTAATATGATAGATGATCTTTGGCAAAGTTTCATTTAATTGCAAAGCAAAAGGGTTTGCTATCATTCTGAAGTGTAATGCAACACACCGATCAAAGCTTAATGACAGAGCTGTTTGGCTGTGCCATTAGAGACGTTCTCATTCTGAACTAAGAGCGGTCAAATGAAAAGGCTTCATTTGTTTTTCCTGTATTCAAGACTTAAATCTTTAAAAGAAAATGGAATCTGCTCCGTTAAAAATAGCCTGTAGACTAAAGCTATTAGTTGGAAGTTGGTACATAACTTACACATGTACATGTAAGCAGTATATGCTATCAAGCCTGTAATAGCATCTTATATTATTTTCCTTCAAGTCTAATTTAATTTTTGCACAAACCTATGTGTACATATGTTTCAGCCTATTTAAGGGTGTCTTCTGTACAGAATTGAGAATATAATTTTCTTCAAGTACTGTCTTGTTGACAGTTAGTGTGGCACTTATTTAACACTTATTTAGCACTGGATCTTGTAAACACTGTTTGCTGGGTACCTGTTACTAACCAACTTCAAGGTCCATATAATAAGTTACAGACTGTGTTTTCCCCCCATTGATTTATGGCCCAAGTGCAAAGTGCAAGGGCCATAAATCAACAGGAAAAAAATGAGGATCTGTGAATTACAGTACTGACCAACTGAAGGAAACAAGGTTAGTAAGATAAATTAAGTTTTTCTAGAATAAGGTTAATCGGGGATGGGTTATGTAAACCTTGTGGAAGAATTCATAAAAAGTTGTTGTTCATTTCTACAACAGATTCACCAAAATGTGACACCAAAAAATTAATAATGAGTAAGACTTGAGTTCTCTGTTTGAAGTGTATAAATTACAGAACTGTGGTCTACAAGATAATCATGTCAAGACTGATTACATCATTAATTTTTCTCTGAAAATAGTTGCTCAAGTTCAAGTTCAAGTTTATTAAAGACTTAAAAAACATACAGAGCAGAAAGATACACTCTGCTCGCAGAGCGTGTTTGGGATAATACCTAGTAAACAATGCTTGGAATTTTGTCAGAATATTTTCAGGTTTCATGTATTCGTCTATGCTCAGTGGCCCTTATGTTTAATTTTTCCATTTGACTTGTGTCATTTTTGGCATAAAACAATAAGCCTACAGTAGATATACTGTATGCAGGGTACTTGTCAAAAAGATTTTAAGTAGAAGGAGAATCTAGGGAAGTAGATGGCACTCATGGGGTAACAACACCATTTTATCCCCTACATTTTCTCTTTTTACCAGTGAATTGTAACTGGCAATAGCACTGGTAACTGACAGTGCTTTCTTAACAGCCCTGCATACATGTATATTTTGGTTAACAAGTGTTCTTTGCCTAGTAACCCAAGCAAATTACTTGGACCAAAAGAAGTTGTCTTTTGAAGTGAAGCAAAAATTTGTACACAAAAACCACTGCTAAGGTTTGCAAAAAGCATTCAATTTTTCAGTTTGCTAGAACAGCTGTCTGTCACACAGGTAGTTTTATTTACATGCAAAAAATTAATAATAAGATTAATTGAAAAGAATCATTTGTGAACTAAATAAAAGTACTACACATGGTTATGTACAACGTCAGGCAAAAGTTTGTAGTTTTGAGTTTGGGACCATACAATCATGCCAGCCCTTCTTAGTCAGCTTCTAGAGGAGTAAACGATTTGCCGTAATTTTTTCCACTGTTTCTTTGTTGAAGGTTCAGCCCTCCTCTTCTTCCTCTTCCTCTTCTTCTTCTTCCTCTTCCTCCTCTTCTTCTTCTTCATCATCATCATTATCACTCCCTGACTCCTCTGCGCTTGATCCTTCTTCTCCACTGCTTTCCTTCTCTTCTTTCTCATCATTGCTTTCTTGCTCCTCATCAGCATCATCTTTGATTTCCTCGTCCTCATCATCCTCCTCATTCTCTTGGTTTCTCCCTTCCTCTTCTTCCTCATCCTTGCTAGCTTCTCCATTTTCTGCATCCTCAGCACCTTCTGCGCCATCATCCTCCTCCTCCGCTGCTTCCTCCTCTTCAAACTCCTCTTCTTCCTCAGCTGGTGCAATATCTAGTTGAACCATGCGCATTTGCTAATACAATAAAAATATCCCTTTAGTTACATGAACCTCATTCCATGGAATCAAATAAGCATATCCTCAGCACCCACTATATTGTACATTTACCACCCAAAATACCCCCACTTGCCCTCTAAGAGTACCTGCCAAATTCCAGTGGAAAAAGGTCGAAGCATTTGCTCTGAGTGCAATAACGAGGAGGGGCATTGATTCACACAGATATTATGACGTAAAACCCACTGTATAGATGAATGCATTTTTAGTAACTGCACAAGTCAATGTTTTTGCATGTTTCTCATCAATTTACTGCAAGATCCTACATTTTAGCTCTACTATAAAAATTATCTACAATCATTCTTTACGATTGCATAAAACAATGGTAAACTATCTTGAGTTGTCCAGTTGTGGCAATGCATGGCATAAGTTGTGTATTCATAGGGGAGCAGGGTTGGTACAGTGGTGAGAGCGCTCGCCTTCCACCAATGTGTCCCGGGTTCGATTCCCGCACTCGGTGTCATAAGTGGGCTGAGTTTGTTGGTTCTCTACTCTGCTCCGAGAGGTTTTTCTCCGGGTACTCCGGTTTTCCCCTCTCCCCAAAAAACTAACATTTGATTTAATTTAGAGTTTATTTGATTTATAGTCTCCCCAATTAGTAGAGCACTCGTGTTCAGCTAGAACGATTTGAGACTTAAAATAAAGTTGTTATTATTATTATTATTATTATTATTATTATTCAGACTTGGTATTCTCACTTACCTGTGCTTTTTTTTCATTGTCATTGAGCTCCCTGTGTTTAACAACTAACTGTGAAACAGCTGACTGTATTCCACCGGCACCACCCCTAACTCTCCGTTTGCTCAAATGAACCCTGCAAGTTTGATTGTGGTGTGGGGGGTTAATGTACAGTGTAGTTAAAAAGAAACTGTCATGCTACCAGTGGGGAGGGACAATGGGATGAATTGAAGGTACATGTACTATTTTACAACTGTAGAGAGATTCAACATCAACCTCATATCAGTCGCTGAAAAACAGTAGCCTTTCCAGCTTTAGTTACTGAAAAATAGCCTTGTGGGCACAACAAGAGCATTTTTTATAGAGGGTATAGACACATTTAACCCAATAAGAGTTTTCTAACATGTGGCCCTCTAGGTCAGCACTAGGGGTGGTCACAGCCAGGGTTCATTACGTCCCTAGTGGTTCTTTTACGTCCCACAAAGTCAATTTGTGAAGAGTTGTGAGACCTCCGGTTTTATCAGATGTCCTTATCCGAGAAGACTAGAAAGTCTAACATTTGCAGATGTCATTACAAAGGTAGCACTTTCTCCTCAGTTATTTAAAGACCCTGAGTGTTGGTCCGGCCAGGGCTTGAACCCCCGACCTCCCGCACAGCAGTCCAGTGCTCTACCACTGAGCCAAAGGCAGCATGGAATACCACCTAAATCAAGCAAACAATCTTTTATTTTGATTCTAAACAAGTAAATGAATACAGGACACAATTTTATAACCTTCTTATTAATTTTTTGGAATTAATGCATTCCTTACCTTGTAACCAATTCATCATAGAATACTCCTTCTCCTTCTCGGAAGACAAAGAAATAGTTTTCCTGAAAAACAAAGGGAAGATATGTTCACGGCAGAATTTTGCTTTTTCTGCAGTGTGATGCAAGGAAGGCTCTGCATACTGTGGCTGTTGCAATTTGATAGCAGCCTTCACAAGGTTTACAAAACAAAGTTGTGAAATGACATTAGCCTTTCCATCATACCTCATAGCCTTTTGTTGCTTTATTCTTGACATTCCAGTTGTACTCTCGTGCCATTTTGTACTCATAACTGCAGCGAAATAAGAAATTCAGATTTCAGTCGCGGTAACAACATGATGGCATTGCCACACTTGAATATTATTACTGGTATTGCATTGTACAGTAAACAAACAAGACCAAAACAAAGGCAAAATAACAACAATAAATTACTGCAACAAATTGGGTTGAGAATAATGGTATAAAAACTAATGACCATTTTCAAATTACTCCCAGTGCCTAAGGAATCCTTTGAAAATCAATACAATATACAGGAAGATGCCTGCCTTTAAACATCTCACTTATTGCCATTAAAGGCTGGTTTTCACTAGCACAATCGCACACGCATAAACAAAAGCAAACGTGCAAATAAAAACAGCAGCAACACAAGCATAAGCAGAAACATAAGAAGAACGAGAACCCACTTATTTGTCTTTTGCTGTTTTCACCAGCAAAGTGCTTGACATAATCATAAGCATAAGCACAAGAAAAACGAACAGTTCCGTTCTTCTTGGCGTATGCTTATGCTTATGTCTGATGAAAACAGCATAACTAGACAAATAAGTGTGTTCATTCTTCTTATGTTTTTATGTGAGCACTTGTGTTTATGTTTATGCTTGTGCTTATGCACTAGTGAAAACCAGCCTTAACAAATTTTTTCCAACCCATACTATGTGTAAGGGTGCCTTTTCCCTTAATGACAAACTGTAGTCATGAATCTCTCCACTAAAAGCAATCTGCTACACCATGAATTTAATATTCTAAAAACAAGAAGCTTCTTGTAGTCTAAACTCATGCCAGTCTAAATAATGATATTCTGTTTCTGCTTGAAAATGATGCCACATCTCAAGTTTGTTACAGTGCAGGCATGCATCAGATCACATCCAGATCTAAGACACCCTTGCACAAAAGGTATACGAAAATACACGTATAAAAACCATAGGGTAAGCCTTGACTCATTGCTGAATCTGGCACAAGTACCGGTAAATACAGAAGTTTAGTAACTTCCATGTCACTTACTCTTCTTCGTCAGTGTAATCAATCTCAGTTTCATGGTCTCTTTTTCTCTTTCTAATTGTATCTGTTGTTGGAAGGAAGTAAGCAACAAACTGGTCTCCACTGGCATCCACCATACCTCTATAAAGACAAAAATGCTTAATGTTAGAGAAGAAGTCTGGCACAACCAGATAATTATTATCATACAAATAACAACACCTTTATTGAAAACAATTACAAAACAATGGATAGTTAGATAGATAGTTTAATCTCAAATGCATTTGCAGCCCAAGGGCTGAATTACACATTTTTACAATCCAAAAAATTTAAAATTTATAAACCTATTTACCATCTTATTATACCAGCAATTTACAATATTATAACATAATAATAAATTAAATAAAATATATTGACTATAAATGTCAATTAATTAAAGTATCATCATTATCATTATCATTATTATCATCATCATCATTATGTGCGCCGTAACAAAAGTAAAAGGGTTGAATGAATGAATTGAATGAATAAATTGTTTCTTTCTTAGGCTGATTTTCACTGGCGCATAAGCACAAGCATAAACATGAGCACAAGCGCCTGCATAAAAACATAAGGAACAAACCCACTTATTTGTCATATGCTGTTTTCACCAGTAACGCGCTCGACATAAGCATAAGCATAAGCACAGGAAAAACGGAACAGTTCATTTTTCTTGTGCTAATGCTTATGCTTATGTCAAGCGCGCTGCTGGTGAAAACAACATAAGACAAATAAGTGGGTTTGTTCTTCTTATGTTTCTGCTTATGCTTATGTCGCTGTTGTTTTCACTTGTACTTTTGCTTACCCTTGTGCTTGTGCTTACGTGCTAGTGAAACCAGCCTTTAAGGAACAACTGATTTGTCAGTAAAGCCACCCTTACAAAGGCACTGCAACATGTTACAAAAGTGCAGAAAAACTTTGTACACCTTTCAACAAGATTAAATTTTTGATAGAGTAGAGACTTGTTGCCAATTACCAGTTTGTGGGTGGCTTCAGAGGAATTTTCACTAGATTCTAGTGATGCTACATAAGCACATTAATATGCCACCTGTGCTGAGGCATAACACTGTGGCTGAAACTTAAAGTCTGGTGAAATAATCGCTATGAACCAGAGCTACTCCAAATCAATACACATGTATTAAAGAAAACTGTGACCAGAAATATTAGCAATCAGTCCATTCATGGTTTGCCTTTACCCACCCACTTCACCTGAGTATCAGCCAATCCTGTAGGGGGGAGGGGGGGGGGGGCTTTTGCACCTGATACTCAGGCTACCCCCCACTCATTCAAACTAACTCTTATTGAATCAAGTTACTGACCTGATCATTGCTTGGGACATTTCCTCCTCCTCTGCAGGACCACTCCTCCCCCGTGGGGTGGGATCGGTGTCAAAAATGACATGAGCACAAGGTTGAGCCCACATCTAGGAACCAATCACATTCAACAAATGATAATTGTATTCAATTCAACAGAGGAGAATCAAAACATTGAACAGTATTCTTCAACTTTACAAGCATGATGCTATCTGATGCAGTAATCACTGAGATAGCAAAACAGGCAGAATACAAACAATAATTTGTAAGTTACGATTCTTACACCCTATCCTAGTGCAACACTACAGTACCCCTCAAATGAAAGTTACCACTAGTCTTGTCACGCGAGTCGAGCCCGAGAGGGTAAAAAAACTGTAAGTACCAAAGATCCACTAACTTGCAAATAGCTGTTGAGGGAGATTACGAAAGAATGACGACAAATCAACCTGTTCGAGTTACCGTATGTGGCTGTGTGGTCTACTTACAGTGGCACAATGTTTAAATTCTTTACCTGAAAGTCTGGGAAAACAGGTAAAACTTCCACTGGTGTGACATTAGGCTTTGTTGGATGACGAAGAATCTAGAACAAAAAACGTATTCTCAACATTTAATGCAATTTAACAAACGCAAACAAGAATTGGTACGGCATGTCACATACCGGTCTTTGTGCAGCGTCAAATGTGCTCTCTATGGCAGCAATCTGACTTTCACGATCCTTAAGTTGATGTAAACAACAAGAAAAAAGATTAATTAATTCATAAAGTCAATTGGTCTACATGTACATGTACTTTCTGTAGTAATGATAAAAAATGAATTAATTCACAAATTATGGGGAATAACAAAAATTTAATTGCCTTGTAGATGTCAGTGCCTTGGAACTTCTTTTTAACATTGAAGCCAACTCTGCAAATGAAAAGACCATGAATTATTTTTGCATTGGTATTTGTTTGTGTTATTCCTACACTAACTACACTGGTAGTCCTGAAGCAGAAAAAAAGATGAACTGCAACATATATATATTGCATAGTAAGTTTTATTGAGTGAAAGAATTTGAAAATATTATCACATTATTATTATTATTATTTAAAGAAACAAACAAAATGAAACTTGTAAGTAACGGAGAAGCGTTCTCAAGTCAATATACTCGGAAAAAGTATATAGCCGTGCAGTTAGCAGGACACATGTCACTCACATATGAACCTAGTATATGACCTGGCTCACCACGAGTCTCCCATAGCTCAGTGGTTAGAGCGTCCAACCGGTATTCTGGAAGGTCATGGGTTCGACTCCTGTTGGGGGCTCGGAAAATTCTTTTTCCGAGTATATTGACTTGAGAACGCTTCTCCGTTACTTACACTTTATCCAAGTCACCAATCCATTTATCAAAATGAAACTTAATGATAAATTTTTTTCATCCAATTATAACTCACTTGGTTTCCACCATTTCATTGCTTGTGCGACTTCTGTTATACTCAGTTGAAATGTATTCTGTTCGTCTAAGCCATGAAACATTCTTGTTGTGATGGGCTGTTCTGTATGATGAAAAGTTGGTAAGAAGTAATTGAAAGGCTTCAACTGTTTTATTATGTATTAATAAAATTAATCTTCTAAACTACATTAACTTTGGTATACCATGTTAAGGTACTTACAACCAAAACTTTCAAACCACCTTGCCCATGTCAGTGGTAATCAAAGTTACTAGATTCCAGATACGTTTTTAAGGAAGAATGTCAACAGGATGTCCAGTGGGTCAAATTCTCACTGCTCCCACCAAACAATTAAAATTTTCTCTTAATTTGTTGGGTCATGTTACTATCTGATCTCATAGGGTTTTAGATCTGAGACCCCCCTTGTATTTGGAACACTGCAGGTTTGACACAAAAAAAGTATAAAAGCTCATACCGTTTTTTATCTGGCAAATTGATTGGTTCCTCCTCTAGAAGCTTCTCATCATCAGGATCCAGGGACACTATGAACCAACAAGAACACCACAAAAAAAGTAAGTTTTAAAGATTTGTGGACAGTTTCAACATACCCATGATACCATTATAATAATATTATTGATTAGTCACATTTATTTTAAAGTGCCAATCAATGCAGTTAAATTGGCTGTTCCAAAATTCAAAAGGGAACTGGGGCGAGTTTCAAATTTGAAGTAATCGATAAATTGACACCATCACATGAAAGATAACATTGAGATTGGTCATTTGACCTAGTTTGATTCTTTTAGGTTGGACAGAGATCAAGTTATGGACCTTGAAACATAGCTCAAAATCCACACAAATGTCTCTAATTTTGTGATAGCATCCCCCAAAACCATGTACAAATATATGGTTTTGGGGGATGCAGCCTTCAATGTACAATTTACTGTTTTTTGCTTTAAGGGATGTTGTTGACATAATGTTTTGTGTCTATCAACTGTTAGACTTATCTCACCATTAGGATCCAGTGCATAGGTGTCAGGATCAATAAGATCTATGTTGACTCCCAAATCCACTTCTGTTAACATCTCATGTTTGTAATTTTTCTCCAGTGAAGTTGGCTTGTACTCCACAAACCTGGTATAAAATAAAATACAAGAAACATGAACATGCTGATAAACAGATGTACACTGTAATAAAACACCACCCAGAATACAGTGTAAATGCAACTACAGTATATAAAACCATGTAGTTTCTTAGTAGTCAGGGGCAAGGAGATCTACATTCAAACTTCCCAGAGATTTACTTCACTGAATGTTTTTTCAACTCTACAAAAGTAAGATCCATATTTCCAAGAAAGAGCTGAGCAATGACCATTCATCTTCAAGCTTAATGCTAGACTACAGTGAAATAGTTGTGTGATCATTAAAACTGACCAACAAAACTGGTATGATGTACATTGTAGGTGGGGTCTGACCACCCAACATGCAACTACACTGTAAAAACAAGTTAATTAAAATTGCTGTAGTTGATAATTACTATGAGAGTAATAAGAGAAATATGTCAAACAATTCTTTGGGGGAGTTGATCTTTTCAGATAATGTTTACTGCAGGCAACATGGTACTGGACCAAAGGAAAAAAGAAAATCCATGCTTCTAGCACGGCAGCACAACTGACCTGTTTGATTCAAAAGGATAAGCAATAAACTTGGCATCAAAAGGAATGTCTGGAAGGTTGTTATTATACTTGACTCTGGAAACAAAGTCTGCTTTGCTGCAAAAGTGGACATATTGTTAATGAAGGACAACCTCTTTGTCTTATTTAAAGCACTGCAATCAACACAGAAAACAACTAAAACAAATTAAAGTTCCCAAAGCTACAATTTCTTACTTTGCATGTACAACTGTACATGTAGGAAAGCCACTGGTCAAAAAAATGAATAAAAAAATGAAAGAAACTATCCATTTAGAACTTTTTGAGAAAGTGCAGGACTGTTATATTTTCACGTTGACTGGGATCGATGTACATTGTACAATACATTCCTTACTTTCTTTTGCCATTCTTAATCTGGATCTCAAGTGTTAAACTATGATTGTTTTGGGGGCAATATTAATAATAATTTTGTGTCCTTTGTAAAAATATCCATATTATTTTTGCCAACTTATCATCCAGTTGCACTGTTATTTTTTCCACATCCTGTACAATAGAAATACTAAATGCATCAAATATAAATATGTATGTATAGCATTGCAGTTTTAGGCAGCACTTAACACCTGTCTCTCCAATGAACATTATTTTACAGCTGCTGCTCAGACATTCTTTTCAGAGAATAATACTAAAAAAATTCAGTTGTCTGCTAAGGTTATGAAATTTCAAGACGAAAGTAAAACGTCATAGGCATGTGTGTATATACATACATAATGAAAATAACTAAGCTTACCTTACTGTTGAACGGTGTGAACTTTGCCTGAAATAGAAAAATGGTGGAAAGTTCATCCATTTTCACTGTACATGTATTATCTTTATCTTCATTACATATCACACATTTGGAAAAAATATATGAGAGCATAACCAAGTTGGGGGCTCAAATGGCCTATGGACAATGGAGAAAAAAATGTGAATTATTTACATGAATAAAAGAAGGCTTTAATAATATTAAAATAATCAATCAAAAGAGCAAAAAGGCTGTATACAATACTTACATGTATCAACTGATTAAGAGTACTTAAACAACTAATATATATCATGACCACTTACTGTAATTTACAAACACACACGATAATATAATCCAATAAACCGCACAAATAAATATTTCTAGTATATTATTTGTCCGATAAGGTGTACAAAATATGTCAACTGCACAATAGTGTACAGCTGTATCTCAAAGCTGTTTTTTTTTTGTTTTTGCGTGGTGCCTAGTCATCCACAACGTTAACTTGATGACCTTGGCTTTTATGAGTGAGACTGAAAAGTTTGAACTGTACAGTTAAACTTGCTTTTTAGATTTCTTACTACCAACATAAGCTAATTGTTATTTTACACACAGAAAGTGGTAACCATTTTCACTCACTATCACTATATGTATAAACTAAAAACGGACAGATTTCTGTACAGCCTCAAATATTAGTTATACATGCATTAATCTCACGGTTTTCGTCACAAAACACGAACATAAAATTTATCTTATTGAAGCAAATCTCTTGCAAAGATGTCACACTATTAATTTTACCAGGGAACACGCCAACGGAGACCTCGGAAGTAACTGAAATTTAAGCCTACCTTCTGTCCTGATCCCTATTCTTTTGACCATCCTGGATGGTTGGTGCCATTTTGAGCCAAAAAAGCCGAAAGAGGACGTAGCACCCTTTACAATCCTTGAATTCTACATCACTTAATCACATGTGCGTCCTTTCCTCACAAAATTCAAGATGGCTGTCTGACCCCGAGTCCAGACGAGATGGGCTGGTAGCTGGCTAGCCCCCAGTTCCCCTCTACGATGCCCTGCGGACCCTGTGCGGACCCGGAATTCGAACGATTTGCTCAGTTTCTTGACTAAACTCCAATCGCTCTTATGTCTTCCTATGTTGGCGCCCGCGGGAAAGGTTAATCATCGAAACGAAAATAGACCCTAATCGCAAGTTACCGTAAAGAAGACTCGTCGTTGGTTAGTTTACAGTTCCCAATAATGTCAAGAGGTGTTTGGTTAGCGAGCTAATCGGCG
>OX419342.1:25623906-25628906 GCA_948470475.1 Galaxea fascicularis | reverse complement strand
GTACAAGCTGTCTAAACTGTTGATCAGTTTTAAAATGGCAAAAATTTGGATGGCCTTTGTTTTGCCGTTGTTGGGAGGTCAAATAGCCATGCAATCTACTGAAGGTACGTTTGACCGTTTTGAGCGCTGTGATTACATCTAAAATTTCCGTATTTCGACTTTTTGATTGTGAACATATTTCGTAAAACGTTTTCGGAAGACAGTGTAAGTTAACACACGAAGTCCTTCCGTTTGCAGTGCAAATTTTTCAGTTTTGAAACCAGTTGCTATGATACAAAGATTCATTTAGTCATGTCATAGTTTTCCATGGACGAAAAAGAAACAATAGCTGTGTTGATAATCCTTCATGATCATTGACTGTCGAATCATTTTACAATGATAATGATCTTCGCGGAAAATTATCATTAATTTTGAAGGACTAACAAAACACCGCTATTGGTATAGTTTCTCGAAAATGGTGGTCTCCAAAAATTTGCTTCCGACGTCTTCCAGTCTCCAAAAAGGTGGGTCGAAGTGGCCGCTTATTTCAAAATTCACCGTTCGGTCTACTCAGTGAAATAAGAAGAAAACAAAAGAATAAATTTGCAAAAAGATTTGCCATCCATTGTGGGCAAAAAGACGATGAAGCAACGTACGTGACAAGACGAGACTGGCTGGAGAGCTCCGGCGAAGCGTAATCAGAGCACCATGGCAGAAAGTGGAGTGTAGTAGAAAATATTGAATCTGTGCTTAAAATATGAAAATTCCACAATCATAGCCAAACATTAATATAACTGACTCCTAAAAATATTGCTCGCGTTTTGACAGAAGAATTAAAACCACTGATCAGCTTCAATTAACTATAGTGCTTCTAGTTTTCGAAAGTTCATGCTAGTTTTGTTGATCAATTTATTCCCTCATTTTTTTTTCATTTCTTGATCTTCTTTCGTAGGTGGAGAGTGGGATCGTTTAATCGGTAAGTAATACGTGACATGCGTGCATTTATACTGAACAAGGTTGAGTTTTAAAGTAACTTGACAACACTTAAAATTTCCAAGTTTCAGATTTCATTGACACTAAATTGTTTTTCTTGTAGTGAACTTCCTGAGCCCGAGAGAGCTTCCTCGTACCGAAGACCAGGCGTTGAAAGACGGGTGGAGGAACGACGCTTCATGTGGTACTGATTAATAATTACCAATTGCAATAACAATTACAAAAACGGTTTAACGGTAAAATAAAGATAATTAACTACTATTCACCGAAGTGGAGGTGGCTAGTGGTGGATATTTACCAAGCCGCGAATGGGCGAGGTAAATATCCACCACTAGCCACCAACACTGAGGTGAATAGTTGTGTTAGTATATACTAAAACAGTGAGATAATGTCGGCACAAAAAGATGATTATAACTCATTTCTTCCTGCAAAGATTACACATTTTCAGGCGCAAATTCTGCGCGAATTGCTTGGAGGTGAATAGCACAGGATATCCGGAGTTTGAGTAGCCAATCAGCGCGCGCGTTCAACGCTATCCACTGTTCAGTATATACTAACGATAATTATCTACTTATTGCGCACTCTCCGTTCAAAATCATAATAACAATGCATAACAATACAAACAAACTGAATGACAAAAAAAATACATAAAAATGATCCAATTGAATCTAAGGGCAACAAGAAAAAACAGCCTGAATTAACTGTCTTGCGATGCTTTACCATCTTGGTCAAGACATGACATGAGAACACTTCAACCAATCAGAGTATAGAGGAGTTCAGATCCGTTGATTTAGGCAAATTATGATTTGTAAACAGGAGCCCACCACTAGGAACGTACAATTGCTCTATATTCCTGTCACGGAGTTTTCACTGACCGACTTATTTTTAGATAGATAGATAGATAGATAGATAGATAGTTTATTGAAAAATCACATTGCAACCACAAAAGCTGAATTAAGTAATTTTTTACAATTCTTACAAAAACCAAAACAAATTAGAAAAGTTAAAACCTATTTACATGAATTTTGTATAATATAATAATGTAACCTAAATCTAAAATATGTAATTTTCTATATTAGAGCCTAGATGAATCTTAAATATATATAAAGTAAAATAGATATTAATATTTATAAAAAACTGAATTCATTGGTGGCAGCAGTCATAAAAATATCGTTTGAAACCAAAACTAATTATTACATTTGCGAGCAATGGCAAAGATGAACGTGTTTTTGGTTCGATTTGTTTTCAAATGTGGGATGGCAAAAGGGCGATGGTTTCTCAGATTATATTAATTGAAGATTATATATTGAATTTGCCGCAAATATGGGACTCCCTCAGGAGCCTCATTCTCTTGTGCGAAACTTTTCCTCGACCTCCCTTTTGTTCTAAAGTTTCTCTGCGAAGCTAAGAAACTTTAAAACAAAAGAGTGATGATGATGCGGTATCACGTGTACCGGAACTGCTTTTTTTCACGGGAAAAATGCCGTGACATAGGCTAACAAATAGTATGGGAGTTGTACGCTCCTAGTGATGGGCTCCTGGTGTAAATGATTATCTACAAAGTACGTTTGTGGTTAAGACTGCCACAACCTCTATCTCTGGGTAAAATTACTGGTCATAATACCCCAGGTGGGGAGGTGTTTCGGATTTTAAGTGACAGGGATGATCAAAGGATTTTTTTTGGGTTTGAAATTTTCGATTCCGGGATTTTTTTTTAAGGGGGGGGGGGGGGTAGGAAAACTTGGCAAGTATGTTTTGTGTTGCTTGATTTAAAGTACGGATTTTCTGGGTATTCGGAACAATCTGGAGATTCGTGGTGGTCCCCTCACCCCGCAGGGAGTAGTTCTGCGAATAAAGTACAACCCTTTCTGGACATTTTTAATGCTCGGAGATTCGGTATGGCATTCTTAGGGGGCTTAAGTTTTGGTCCAGGGACTTTTTGGGGGGGCTTTGCTGGAAGCCCTAGGGCTTTTTTGGGGTTTTGATTCTTGCCCTCATTCGATCATTTCCGTCAATTGAAATCCGGAGCACCCCCTGGGCGTAAGACATCTCCGCTTCTTTTAAAGAAAGAAAACAAATCACTGAAATTAAGTGATAAACAACTTGACTTTTAATCCTCTTTCTCAAGACAAACATCCACCCAGATATTAAAATCCTTTTATACCTCTTGCGATAGATTCGGACAAACCATTTTATGGCAATCGATATGCCTTGGGAACTGATATTTCGACGAGGATTTTGTTTGATAATGATGGGAAACTGGTCGGAATACAAGGCACGGTGAGTGCATTAATACACTAACTCGCCCTATTGGACTATTCTTACTCATTGTTACGCATATACTACGATATAGATATGTAGTACAATTCCAAAGGCTTGTCAGCTCTGCTCCATTCTCACAATTATATATTTTTTTATTCATCCCGCAATTTCAACCTGTCACTCAATCTCGTACCCGCCACATACCCTGTTGCCATTTATTTTAACGCCTTACTGTTTAACACCTCTCTCCCTTAGATCACCGAATCAGACGACCTTATCCTGTCACCCACCCGACCCCGACCAGCAGCGTTTGTAAAGGACGATCATGGTCACTACCTACTGACAGCCTACTTTACCGAGAAACCACAAGATATTTGTAAGAAACACAGGCATCGACGAGACGACAGGGGACACAAGAAGGCGGAGGACGCACTTGTCATTCAAATGAGTGACGTCAGACTCTGCAAACCACGTTTCATGTTTATACCCATGGAAGAAGAGAAACTGGCGCAGACCAAGTGGGTGAAGGGCAAATGTTTCCCCAATATGGGTGAGTTCAAATTTTGACCTTTTTTGTGATCAGCCACGAAAATGAAAAAGTGAGGCCGGGCTTTGGAAAACGATAGCAGAGCAAGGAAAGCAAGCAGTAGCAGGATAGGGGTTGAGGGCAGGGGGTGGTGTTGAGAACTTTGACAGAACATGGGAGGTTAAGAGAAATTCATAAACCTACCCTCCCCCCTATCCCAGTTTCAAAGCCAATCTCATCTAATGCCCTTGTTCCTATGGATTGGTGTTAAGAAATACCACCTTTCTCAACCTCTCGAATTTTCTGTAAGCACTAACCGCCAATTTGCTATAATATTTAAGGGGTCCATTACTGGTATGATATTTCCCCGGAAATGCATTGTGACCAGAGTTTCCCAGTATTCCTACTGTACGACCACGCTTCACAACGTTTGAAGTCGTTTGGATTTGCGGCCTTTGCGAACATCACGAGTTCGTCATGGGAACAGCCGCCTATTCAGTACCTAAACGTAAGTACCCAGTCTCACTGCATGGCAGAAACCAAAGGTGTGAGTAACATACTTAGTTTGAGTCATTTTCTACAAAAAAAATATGGAAGACACGTGGGAAAATGAATTGCCTAAGGGAAAGCTGGTAAATGATTTGCGACGTTTAAAACGGGCCTAAGTTTTATCTTTAAGTTGTTTGTATATCTTCAATCATTTATACATTATGGACCAAATGTAATTAAAGGTAATTCCGCTTTCCTTTTCAGTATTTCTTCAAGGAAGTACCTAAATGCTTCTTAAATGAAACAATGATATCTACCCAGCACGTGTACCTAACAGACCCACTCACACTCACTTGCAACGGTAACGCAGGATAACCACGTGATGAACATGTGATGAGAATTGATGATACTGATTTCACCCGATGAAACTGATTGTAGCTTTAAAGTTGATAAAGAAATAAAAGAGAGGAATAAAAATACGTGAAAATCGTCATTAAATGAAGAATAGTGCGGGGTGGATGAAAATTGCGTTGCGGATTACCGACTGCAGTTCATCGACAGCTCCAGTACTTCGACTTAAATTCTGTTAAACGCACCGATAAGAGTCTAACCCCGGTCTCAACTCCCAAACATGAAGGCATATGGAAATTACAATTAATTAATTGCGTGTAATATGAAGTACCAAGGTCCCAGTTACGTGCATTTCTGGACATAAGTGAACTTCCATGGCCAATTATCCACTCTGCTACGC
>OX419342.1:25611406-25618906 GCA_948470475.1 Galaxea fascicularis | reverse complement strand
ACGCGGATGGTAAGAAGAGCGAACGGAAAATCGCTGTTTCCTGGTGAGATGATCTGGAGAACGACAACAGCTCTGAATAAACAAAAGCTAGGAGCCAAGCACATCCAAGCGAGACGATTTTTAACCTATCAGGTACGGAATCTCAATGGTAATTACTTCAGTCAATCACGTCACGACACACGCAAACATCGCAATGAGCCAATCAGGATTCGAAACAATTTCATATAGCCGGTGCATACTAATTTCTTGGAATGTCCAAGGGGGAAAGGTGCAAAGAGGTTATCCCTATGTGAAGCACCAACCCAAGGTCAGCACTAGGGGTGGTCACAGCCAGGGTTCGTTACGTCCCTAGGAGTTCTTTAACATCCAACAGAACTAATTGTGAAGAGTTGTGAGACGGAACCTCCTATTTATCGTCCTTATCCGAGAAGAATAGAAAGTCCAACCATTTGCAGATGTCATTGCCAGGGAAGCACTTTCTCCTCAGTTGTTTAACGGCCCTGAGTGTTGGTCCGGCCGGTGCTGTGAACCGACGACCTCCCGCACGGTAGTCGGTGCTCTACCAACTGAGCCAACGGGTCGGCGGTTTAAAGAACAGCGACCAGTGCAAAAGGCGAGAAACTGTACGCGTGGAAGTGATAATTGTTTTAGTATTTCTTGACAGTGGTTGAGAAAGTGACGCCAGTTTTCCAACCAATCACAGCGCAAAGTTAAGAAAAACCAAAGTTAACGAGATTTACTAAATACTAATTGGTAGTGTTTAAAAATGCAGACCTTCTTTGAGACGTCGGTTGTTGGTTTGGTTTTCAGCGACGTTGCGGTAATCGTCGTGTAACAGATGGTTCCAGTTGTTTTTAGTTTTAATTAAAAATCAAAAATTTTCCCAACAGACTGAGAGAGTGCAGAGAGTTCGATTTTTTAGTATTGAAGTGAAATTTTCTTTTTGTCTTTTTTTTTCTCCCAGCAGCGTGTTCTTCTGTTCAACGCGTACGCCACATCAGCCATGTGTCAAGCGAATGTCCCTGTTCTTGATGTCCATCCACTAACCGACTCCTACCCCTACGGAACGGGTAAACCGTCAAAGCCCAGAGATGCAGTGCATTACGAACATTTTGTGTTCGAGTCCGCGGAAAGAGTACTAGAGGATTACTTTTATAGAACTTATAAAAGCGATTAAAATGTGTTTTCGCTCACGTGGCACGGCAGCCATGTTGGAGGGCTATACAATACAATTGTTTTTTGCGAATTTGCATAAGTTCCCAGTACATACGCGGTCCCTTAAATTAATCTACCCAAACGGAGTTGTTTCTACACCTTAAAACATAAATTAACTTATTAAGCGACTTTGCCGCCAGTCTCCTAATGCACGAGACCCATTGTTAACACTGCATTTTCAAAAACGTTTGAAGAAAACCGGCTCAATAAAGAGACTAGGAACTCATGTGTACAACTTCAAACTCAGTGAAGTAAAATACAAACACCGCGGCTCACTCATACGGTACACTCAACCCACTCAATCCAGATTCAATAATGTCCTAATTGTAGACATTCTTGTAAAACAATCCGTTCTATTTAAAGTTTAACTGCAGTTGTTTGAGTTTTGTACAAAAACTATTTTAAGACCAAAACAGCGTGTTTAAGATTTGAAAAAAGCCCCCCTCCCCTCTCTATTGAGTCCCTTTCTCTAATAAGCCCGCCGTTAATGAGGCCTGACATTAAATGAGCCCCCCCCCCCCCCCGGGGGCTTAATATAGCTTTTACGTAATAGAGCTTTTACAGTAAACGCGAATTTTAGTCGTCCTATTGTTGGTGGAAGTCTGGTTAACCAGCGAGTATTCAAAAGGAACAAAAATTGAATTTGGTTTGAATGTGGGAAATTAAGACAATAGGCATTTTTTATTTAAAAGGTAAGGTAGTCAAGAAAAATAAAAATGTTTTCCGACTTCAAGTAATATTTGCCCTCAGGTTTCATAAGAGGGAGTTTTAGCAACTAGGACGGCAACGGCAACGAGAACACCACAAAACAATAGGCTTAATGAGCAAAAACAATCGCCGTCCACGTGCGTTTTACAGTTTTGTACATTTCTTTGCCGTCATCTGCAAAACAACGTCAAATGACCAAATTTTATGTTTTCTTAAGAACGTGAGCGCATGGCGGCAAAGTTTTCTTTCTTTTTCCTAGCTTTAATGCCGTTCATATTAATTTAGTTCCCAGTTCGCCAGCATTTCCCAAGTTAAACAAATTTCAATAATTGCGAAAGCGTCACAGAAACGAGAAGTTATAATTATACTTTGAAATGACGTTTTCGTTGCTGTCGCCGTCGTCGTTGCTAAAACTCCCTAAGATCTTGAATACGGCACCATGTTTTCGACCGGTAGTTTGTTGTCACAATTAAGTCACGTGGTCGAAGGATCCTAAACTAAATAATGACGATCAGTGGAAAGCTACGTACAGTCGGTTACAGCCACAAGGCTAAATTACGACAAAAAAAGAAATGAAATGTTGAACTATGGAAAAGTACTTTGTGCTGTAAACGAGGATTAGGGTAAGAACTGAGGTTGCCGAAAAAAATGGCCTTTTGTTTTCAATAATATTTGGTTTCTGATACCTGTAACAAGTTGGGCTCGTCTAAGCAACATGTGTTCGCTGTTTCGAACATTTCGCTCCTATGAGTGAACTCATGATTCTGAAAGTCAGAAGCCCCTTTATAAGTCCGTGCCTGTCCTAATCGTCTTCATTTCTTATTAGGTTGCCCCTCCAGTCATTTAACAGTGTAACCTCGTGGAGATGATAGCAAAGCAAATCCACAGCCGACTTAAATTATAAATGAATGATTCAAGCCATTTGTACCCCAAGCATCAAAGGCACAAACATTTTTTATGAGTGAAACTCTCAGAGATGAAGACGTGTCTTCCGAAAACAGAACAGAACACGACTCCACAGGCACCTTACAGACAGCATTCCATAGTGTGCTCCGCTGTCCACCACAATTACGGCGCAAGATACGTCAGCTCTGTATTTCTTTGCAAGTGCAGGTGACTCAAGGCAGAACCTTGCGAGGACTACCCCGGATGTTTGTCTTGCGCAGAGTTTTTTTCCTATTCTGCACACTAACTGCGACACTTTTATTGTATCTCAAGTGGTATTTCCCGTTATACCTCACAAGCACGGTTAATCGCAGTAGTTTGGAGGAGTTCAGGAAGGACTGGTGCCGATTGCGCAAAATTACAACAGATTGGGAACTACTTAGTAAACCGTGTAAAGGAAACACCAAATTTAGAGTAAATTTGCCGGGATGGGGACTGGTAAACAGGACCGATCCAACGCAAAGTTTTATACCTTTTATGGATATCAAACCCGCGGGCGAGTTCAGCCGGTTTAGTATTCAGTCCCAGACTTCCAGCGGCCAGCCCAAAATAGTCGGAGGAGACGATTGGAGGATTTTTATATGGGGACCGACTTCATTGGTACCGACTGTAATTGATCACGAAAATGGAACTTACGAGGTCGTGTTCCTCATCCTGGAGCCTGGGACCTATCACGCATCTATCGTTCTGGATTACTCGATGTGCGATGGGATGAAGAATCCACCAGATTACTGGTTTATGCTCGGTAGGTATATCTTATAGAGCGTTTACACATCACGTCACGGCGGCCATGTTGGTGTACCAAACTAACCCTCTGGGATTTGAATTCTATTTTTATGCAAATACTTTCTTTTGTTTCATTAAACCACTATGGCTACTAATCACGTGGCTGAAAACGCTTTCTGTCGCTGTGCTTGAGCCCGGTGAGTTTATAAAAAATTCTTATCAACTTCCTCACTTTTGTCAAAAGGAAACATTCATGGAAATGGTCAGCCACACGGAATTTTGAATGAGCCTTATGTTTACCTACAGACGCCTTTGTGGGAAGGAATACCGCTGGTTATGACGGTGCCACCACCATCTGGACCCACGAGATACGAAGGTAAGAACATAAGGCTTGCACGCTAGCTGCTTTGGTCTAGTTTATAGTCGAACATTTAATTGGCTCACAGTCACCGGGCTTGTTTTCAGAGTTATTATCACTTGAAGGGTTTGTAACACGGTTACTTTTTCTGTTGTTACCCATGGTAGCTGAGCACTCCAAATGCTTTTAAAAACGTTTGTGAGGCGCAAGAGAGCATTTTTATGGAAATGGCGCTATGTAAGTGTTAGTTAATTTTTATATCAACCTATCGTCATGCCATTCGCATAAAGTATGAACTCAATAAATTGACCTCGCTCCCAATGTGTGGCTTCATAGCTCAGTTGGTAGAGCATCGCACCGGTATCGCGGAGGTCACGGGTTCGAATCCCGTTGAAGCCCTGATTTTTTCAGGCTTCTTCTTTCCAGTTGCTTAAATTGGAAAATTTACTGCGATGATCACTCTTCACTTGCAAATGCTATCCTGGTGTCAGCTGATACAGACTGATACTATCGAACCATCAAGGTATGCGTTCTGGCGAGTGTCAGTCATTCAATGCTTATGGTAATGATTCCCTTTTTCTGATTTCAGAATTTCTGAGTTACGGACTGAGCACGCCTACTGGTTGTGATTCGGATTGTAAATTATTATGGGATGGATTTGGTCGCTGGTCAAACGGAACCTGGAAACCACACGTTCCAGGTAAGACGACACTGACCCCCCGATCTTTGAAAGTTTCTATGAAAGGGTTAAGTAACGATTAAAAAGGTCCTGTTCATACCTAAACGTTTTCGTCTTTTCCCCGTTTTCGAAAAAATCTTTGTTCACACGTTACTTTTACTGAATCGGTTTTGACCGTCTACACAAACACGCCATATAAAATGATTAGATTTCACAAAATCGACTGTGAAACCTCGATTCATCCTAAAATTCTGCCTCCACTCTTCAGGGTGACTATTTGGCAGACAAAGCCTCCCATAACGTACTTGTTAGTCCTGGTCTAACCCAGAACATTGGGACTTCGTTTCGGTGACGAATCTGAGAATTTTTTGCTTGGAGCATATATTGACGACAAAGAAAACAGGAACTAGGCAACTCATTTGATTTGTTTTGCAGGTTTGGGGGTGAAAACGTCTCCACGAAATCGCGAAGGTGTGCTTTGGATCTACGGAGATTCAAATGCCGGGAGATTTTATCGCTCCATACGCCAAACCTCTTTGTGCAAGACTGTCTTCCGCGCGTGCGCCTTCTCATACAATTGGATTTATCCAATCAAAAACGCAACTGTTGAAATGAACCAACAGAATTTTCTACCGATAAACATAACACGAGTCTTAGACGCCATAGCCAATGTTATTCATTCACGGCATATAGCAGGGAGCAAACAGAATGTTGTGGTACTTAACCATGGCTTGCACTTCATTACCTCGACAAACTTTTCGACATATCGCCAAGTTATCGACGGAATTGTAAATTTGTTTAAGGAGACCAAGGAAAATGATCAAGGTGTCGTAGAACTAAAATTTAAAGGGAAAATGATATGGAAGACAAACTCAGCCATTCATAGAGAACGACTGAGGCTTCCACATCACCACAAAAGAAGGTTCTTAACTCGACAGGTATGGCATGACATTATTTTTATAATTTGTTGTAAAACATTGCAATCAACGTTTATGAAACATTGTTCTTAGAATAGCTTGCGTCGCAGACAGTGAACACACCGCCGGTATACACAGCCTATATCTCGGTTTTCACTTAGGTTTCGATTGACAAGCCAGGCTGCGCCGTATTCTCGTATATTATTCTTAGGAGCGGACGTTTCGAGCGTTAGCCCTTCGTTAGAGCGAATCGGATTCGCTTTGACGCTCGAAACGCCAGCTTTTAGAATCCCTGTACGGTGGCCAATTTACATCATCAACTCCGTTGATAAAACAAAATTCTTGTGTACAACTAACCCCCCCCCCCCACCACCACCGACGTAGTAGCACAGTTTCTTTAAAAACTACCCCTTTATTCTTAGAAGTGACTGGCCACGAAAATGCGTGAACCTCTAGGAGCGCTGTATATCGTTATTCCTTATCGAAACTACTGCGCTTGGTGCAAAGATGCCATCTTTTTTGTTTTTTAATCCTTCTCTTACACAACAGTAACATATTTCAGAAATATTGTTTATCCTTTTTTTTCTCTCAGCGAGTACAGCTGTACAATACGTACGCCACATGGGCCATGTGTAGAGCTGGGTTTGAAGTGCTGGATGTCTATCCAATCACTGCATCCTTTCGTAACGGTACTGACAACAGTCATGATCCGTTTGACAGTGTACATTACAAGGACAGCGTGTTAAAACCCGCCGAGAAAATCCTCCTGGAGTACTTCAGTCCCTGGAATAAAGACAGTTTTTACAATAAGAGACAGGGTGGTGTCGGTAGTGTCTAGACAAGCATAACGTCCTACCCAGACTTTGTGTGCACGGCAAAAAGAACGTCTGTGAGGGTAAGACGAGCACGCACTGTTCGTGAGAGCCTGGGAACGGATACACTCCAGATATCCCAGTTTCAAAGTGATTCGAGCAGCTCCCGTAAGCTCTGAATTTCATTGTCAGGGATAGTGTTGGACCTCTATTGTTTTAGAGCTTGGGTCCATTGTTTGTGTTGTTTGTTCTTTCGTTCACCTGAAGGGTTGCAAGCCAATCACGGCGTGAGACGTTACAAGAGCTGCAACATGGCCCAAAATTGGCGACGGAGAAAAAAGGGACAATAAGGAAACAACTCATCCGAAGGGATTTAAAATTAGAGGCTGAAGAATTAATCATTTTTGTTTTAGTTTATTTCCACTATGATGGAGAGCAAATGCTATGATATTTATGACTTGGCATATCCAGGCCTACATACTGTAACTTAAAAGGCACTATTAGTCTTTTGAAGGCGCTACAATATATATCTTGTTTGTCTTTTATTGTTACAGAATTCTTTCTATCCTTTGGGTGCAATATACACAAAATGATCGCACCATCTAGTCATCTATAAGTGATATCAGTGTAAGGATCAAGCTATTGTGTGGTTGATCTGAACAGTTCCCATCGTACTTTGTTGTTGGATTCTTTTTTATAGATTACTCGACGCTCGTGTAGATCAAGCGTCGTTGGTGCTTATTTGATAGACATCGTGTCAAACCAACATTCCTACACACATCATTAGGGAGTTTAAGCAACGAGGACGGCAAGGGCAACGAGAACGCCACAAAACAATAGACTTAATGAGGAAAAACAATCGCTCTGCACGTGCATTTTACATTTTGGTATATTTCATTGCTGTCCTTTGTAAAACAACAACGTGAAATGACCAAATTTTAGGTTTCCTCGAGAACGTGAGCGCATGACGTAAAGTTTTCCTCAGTTCTTTTTCTTTCCTTTGACCCCGTTCACAGTAATTTACGCCCTGGACAGCTCGCCAGCATTTTTCATGTGAAACAAATTGGAATAATTACGAAAAAGTTTCGAAAACGAGAAGTCATATTTTGAAATGACGTTCTCGTTGCTATCGCCGTCGTC